>JZKD02S0448450.1:819979-871217 GCA_000966675.3 Picea glauca
CAATGGAATGAGAGGGTGGCTAGCTTCAGGGGGTATCACATGCAAAACTTACAATGGTCAAAGTGTGGTAGATTACTTAATCTGCTCTCAAAGTTTTACTTCTAGAGTGTTGAAGTTTGATATAGGGGATTTTCCTATTGAAATGAAATCTGATTATGCCCCCCTATTGCTTAAGCTAGACTTTCCTGCTAGTCCACACAATAATCAAATCCTTGGCATACAAAAGAAAAATCTTTCCAAAGGAAAAATCCTCATAAATCAGGAAAATAGGGAAAGGTTTAATGTTGCTCTTAAGCAACAGTTTTAGGTTATAAAGTACAATAGAGAAAATATGACAACTATGAGATGAGTGGTCATGTTCATAGTAGTTTGTTGATCCCAACAATCCAGAAGGCCTTAAGTGCATGTAAAAGGTCTCATTCCAAGAAGAGGGCTACAAGTACCTTTCCGACAAATCCTTGGTATGATGAAGAATGCAAGGCAACCAAGAGATCTCTAAAAGAGAGAAATTTGGGCAAAGAAAACAAGAAGAAATATGAAAGATTAGTACACTAATAAAAATAAGAGTATGTAAATGCAAGAAGAGAGGAGTTAATCTCTCTTGGAAAACACAACCCCAAAGGATTTTGGAGAGAACTACAACAAAGGAGAAAGCAGTATGAAAACAATAATATAGAGGTTTAATGGTTAGAATACGCGAGGCTCCTTTATGAGCGGGTACATGAGAAAGATACTCCTCCCATAGTGAAAACATCAGTGGAACTATTCACAGTGGATGATATCAAGCAAGGAATAAAGAAGTTAGCAAGCGACAAAGCAGAGGACATAGACGAGCTTCAAGATGAATTTTTAAAGTGGGGGGTTGAGCTCCTTGCACCTCACATAAAAGTAATTTTCAATGGGGTCATCCAGGACGACTTTCCAAGAGAATGGACCACCAGTGTGGTCATTCCTCTCTTTAAGAATGGAGATATCAATAACCCTTCCAACTACCGCACTATTATGGTCAACCCCCTCATGGGAAATCTTTTTGGGAGCATGATAGAGCGAATAATCAATAGTTGGGAAGAAGATGAGAGAAAAAGGGAAAAAGGGCAGGTGGGTTTTAGACCTAGGCATTCTACCATTGATCATTGTGTCACCCTTAGACATTTGATAGAGAAAATCTGGGACAAACAAGGTGCGACAACCTATTGTTGTTTTGTGGACTTTAAGAAAGCCTTCGACACAGTTCCTAGAGACAAACTATGGAACATAATGGAAGAGTTGGGTATCCCAGATGGATATAGAGCGACAATTCACAGACTTTATGAGAAGCTTAGAGCTAAAAATCAGAACAAGTGAAGGAATGTCCAAATGTTTTGGTAGTGATATTGGCGTTAAACAGGGATGTCCTCTATCTCCCACTTTGTTTGGTTTATACATTGATAAGTTGGAAGCTTGGTTGAGCAAGACAAATGGAGAGGGTGTCCATCTAGCAGGGTATGTGGTGAAGCTACTTTTATACACAGATGATTTTATTCTAATTAAAAAAAAACACATGGATTAAGAGAACATCTAAAGGCCTTAGAGAACTTATGTCAGGAGGTAGGGATGCAAGTGAACATTACCAAGACCAAAATCATGATCTTTTCTTTAAATAGAAAAGAGAAGCCAATCACCTTTCTTTTTGAAGGCAGTCCATTGGAGATAGTGAAAGAATACAAATATCTTGGGATTGACTTCCACTGTAAGCTCAATTGGGAGACTTGTAGGGCGAAAAGGTTACAAGGAGGGTGGAGAGCCTCATACTTACTCCAAAATAGGTGCATAAAAGCAGGACTTTGGGATTGGAAAACCAAAAAAACCCTCTTTGGTTTTTTGGTTATGCCGATTGTTCTCTATGGTTGTGAAATATGGGGAAGCAACATGTCAACTTGCATATGGAGACAACTAGAAAGAATTCAGAAGCAATCAATTACTAGCAATCTCAAAGTTAAAGCCACAGTCCCGTATGAAATTCTTTTAGTTGAAACATGTACTTTTCTGTTAGAGGCGACAATGATAACCAAATTAATAAGCTATTTAAACGTGGAAAACATGGATAACCAATGCTGGCCCATGTTAGCTATGGAGGAGGAGTTAGATCGTAGGAAGAAAACTTGGATGAAACAAAATAAAAAGTGGTTGAGTAAGTGGAATATCAAACTGCATGAATGTTCTAACACCAATGAAGAAATAAAAAAGTTCGTGAATGAAAAATTTAGGACTGGCATGTGGACTAATCACAGTGGGCGTAAAAAGCATACTACATCAAGGAGTTTAACTCAAATTGTGGTCATAGCGAGAAAACATATTTAGGGGCAACTATTAAAGGAAAAAACAAGATTGTTAGTTGCAAAGATGAGGACAGGTTCACATCACCTTAGATGTGAGACTGATAGGTGGAGGGTACCCAAGGAAGTTTGGGAGGAGAGAACTTGCATATTCTGCAATAAGGGTGTGGTGGAGACGAAGTGGTACTTTGTCATGGAATGTGTAGCCTACGAGGATATCCGTAGTCACTATGAAAACAACTTAAAGGTCGACAACATGTAGGAAATATTTGACGGGGATAAGATCAACCAAATTTCTAGTCTTCTAGTCAAGATTCACAGTAGAAGATCTGACATTGAAAAGAGTGTGAAGATGAGTTAGGGTTGTTATTCTCTTGGTCCCTTAGGTTTTTCAACCTTGTGGATGTCATTAAAATCAATCAATCAATCAAATATACAAGTAATAGATGGGGAAGAATACATATGGTTAGTTGGCTAGCCCATTTTTGTTGTATTTCGTGATTGCTCTTGAAAGAGTTCTGGATGTTTCAATGTTCTCAAACTTTTCCAAATATTTGCACACAAGTAATTCACAACTTTCCTCAAACCATTTAAAACACAAAGTATAAAAGACAATATAACAAGAAAAATTGTAACTAATTGATTTTAATTAATATGAGGAAACTAATGTCTCCTTCAAATCATGTGATCAATACTTAAATAGATAATAAGATAGCAATACTTGATTTGTTTGTTGACACCTTAGTCACCAGAGTTCGAGTTCTTCCATCCTAGATCACTTAAAGACTACTTCTTTGCCTTGGACTTCTTGCTATACAAGAATGAGAAAATATTAAAGAGTTAGGTCTCAACTCAAACAAAGAAGTAAAGTTTGGAACCACGAGGATCTTGAATAAGGGGAAAAGGTCATAAAAATCTACGGAAGATATTTCATAAATGCTCCAACATGAGGTTTCTTGGATGGTTAGTTGTCCATTCTCCAACATATGGACATTATTTATACTCTTAGAAGTTGGTTAAGTTAGTTGGAAATGAAAATTAAAGATGTACGGGTGTATGAAACTTGTACATTTTGCTCAAGAGCACACAATTAATGCACATTTATATGTTTTAACAACTTTATCAATGCATATGTGCCTTGCATAAAGGGAAAACGTGTATGATACACATGTTTCCTTAAGAAAAAATGCATATACCTAGAGAAAGTCATTTAAAAATTTATTTGAGTGGAGCAAGGACACTGGATTAGATATATCTTGGCCAAATAAGTCATTAATGGTCAGTGATGACCAAATAAAGCTATAACAAATGCCCCCTAATGTATGAGGTCAGAAGGGAAGTTAATGGTTGAAATACATTATAAAATTGCAGAGGAATTATATAAGTGGAATTAGGTTGATCCAGGTGGATATCGGTGGCCACCCACCTTTTCCAACTGGCTCAAAACAACTTTCTGGCAATTTTGGCAATTTACTATTTTTAGTAGGTTTTAACTTCCGGGGCCATTTTGAGGGCCTAAATGAAGGTTTTTCAAGATCGAGGTTCTCAATGATAGCTGAAGGCATAATTGAGCCCCCAAAATGAATCTCCTCGACGATACCTTTCCAACGAGCTATCATACGCCTAAAACAGAGATCATATGCAAAAGTTACGACCCCAGGAAGTTGATGTACTAACTTACCCAAACGGGGCCCACATGAGTTTTGGCGCTTCATCTCCTAGGGTTAGGTTTTTGGATGTTTAGGACTTTTGGCATTCCCGTTTATTGTAAAAGGGCCTTCAGATCTTCATTGTAACCATCTTCTTGCGAATGCGAGTAGCTGTCACATCTCTTCTCAGAGATAAGCTGCCACCATTCTAGCGAGTCTTTCACTCTGTATTTTATAGTCTCTGTACATTTCTTTCATTAATAGAAATTGTGTATTACTGTATATCTGTGTTTATGGTTGCATATCTGAGACATTTATGTTATATTATTGAATATATGTGATATATCTGTGCATATCTTTATTATATCTCCGCTCTCATTTCGTACCGAAAATAATCCGGATTAAATTTACAATAGCATTTAGCGGTTCAGTCTATAACTATGAAAGGTTATATAATTTTTAGTGTCAAGTGATGATTGGACTTGTGTGTGAATTGTATCTTACGGTGATGCAGTAACATCGCCAACTAAGCATAAAGCAGAGGACAACTAAGCGTACTAGCGTGTATTTTGAAATATTTTGTATTCCAAAGTTGGGGTGTTAATGAAATATCTGGGGAATATTTTGATTTAAGAGCATCTTTAATGATCGAAGACTGGGCCATTGCATAATATCATTTGGGGAATGCATTTTTATTTAATGAGAAGGATTGCAATACAGTTTTGGAGATTTCGCTCTTATCATTCTGACTCAAAAATTTATTGTAATAAATGTTAAGTAGTTTAAAGATTTTATTTTGATAGGACATCATAGATTAGTTGGAGGGATAGGCTCAAAGAGAACCTCTTGTATTCAACTTTGTATTGTTTCCCAATAGAGGTTTTTGTTGATGGGTCGTTGAACCTATTGTATAGTTTGTCATTGTAGCAAACAACTAAGAGCTACTGAGAAGCTGTGTATGAATGTATGCAATTTTGAGTTGAATGAATATAATAGAGTATTGTCCCAAATGTGTGGTGTTGATGCATCTATCTAAATGAGTAAATGGTAGAATTTATATTCTATTTTCAATTCTCTGTTATTTCTTGATTTTGTATCTATGCATGCATTTACATGGCTAAATGTATGAGATTTTAAGATAAGTTTCAATTGTTTCTTTTCACCGAACGAGTGCAAGTAGTGAGTTGAGAGAGTTTT
Organism: Picea glauca; assembly: GCA_000966675.3. Lineage (NCBI taxonomy): Eukaryota > Viridiplantae > Streptophyta > Pinopsida > Pinales > Pinaceae > Picea > Picea glauca. The sequence goes on from JZKD02S0448450.1 coordinate 825,141, forward strand.
TTTTGACTTGTAAGATCATAAGAGGAAGCATGAACTTGTATATGCAAGGTGTGAATATACATTCACAAGGAGTGGATGAGAGAGTTTCAGACTCAAAATCTTAAGAAGAGTAGCGTGACTTTAGTCTCAAAGAAGTAGTTGGAGAATAGACGCAAAGGGTGTGAAATCATCCACATAGAATTTGAGTGTAGAACAAAACCTGTTGCAAGGCGTGCACAGGTCGATATTTAGACTCAGTGTCAAAAAGGGAATTCATAGGAACAAAGGAGCAATGAGAAATATTTAAGGAGGAGAACCCTTAAGGTTTCACAAAATCCATGAACGAGATGTGTTTCTGAGGGAGGCAGATTGTTCCAGACCGTCAAATCCGAAATAACTACATGGAGGTTGGCCATAAGGTGTTTGGACACTTTGGGGTTTAGATGTTCGAAGGGTTGTGCGTAAGGAGATAAATATTTTCACGAAGTCATGAAACTCAAACTATAGTGGGGTCGTCAATATCCATGAAGACACGTGGCATAAATCTGGAAATTCGGAGAAGAGCACTTCAGGAAGAGCTGAAGGTAGAACTCGTGATATTTTCCAAGATCGAATTCACGGAGGGTTGGCCCATGATCATAGCCCGTGGTCACCTAAGAGGAAGGTCTAGCGTGAAGTTAACACTCACATATTTGAGTGTTTCTAGGACTACCGAAGAACAAAGGCATGGGTAGTTCAACCGTGTTGGTAACACAAAAGGGACCTATGTATTGAGAGTTCGGGGTCTGTTGAAGGCCTGAAGAGTCAATCCGACTCAGGAGTTTGAATATCCAATACCGGGAGGTCGGGTAGTCCTAGGAAGGGAAGGGGGTATATGCGAGGAGTGGTATCAGAGAAGATACATAATTGACTTTTGTAGATAAGGAGAAATAAAAGTAGGTTGATATTGGCGAGTAGTATCATATACACCAACACAATGCTGCCTAGAAGACGTGTTGAGCCACTAGTAGAAAAAAAGGATATGGAAAGGGAGATGAGAGAAATGTGCGTAAGTTTGGACACCAGGGAAACAACACAAAGGAGAGAACTTTATGTTGGAGATGTCAACGATGCAGAAATTGAATAAGTGGAAGTCGAGGAATTTGTAGTAGAGGATGTTGCGGAAGAATGCTTTCTGAAAGCGGTTGTCAAGTTGGGAGCCAAAGAGAATATCAACGTCCCAGTGTATGAAGGTAATTTAGACACTGAAGAATTTCTTGATTGGATACAAGCAATGGACAAGCATTTTGACTATGAAGATGTCCAGGAGGAGAAAAATTTGAGACATGTCATCACTAGGTTTAAAGGACATGCAACACTGTGGTGAGATGAACTGCAGGCTGATAAGAGGATCAAGGGAAAACAAAATATTAATAGTTGGGATTGAATGGTAGATAAACTAAAGGAGAAATTCATACCCAAATATTACATGATAAATTTTTTCAGGAGGATGCAGAACGTGAGGAACAAGGGAATGAATGTGAAGGAGTACACAGAGGAGTTCTACATTTTGAGCATGAGGGTTGGACAGGGAGAGAGAGATGAAGAAAAAGTTTCAAGGTACATCAATAGGCTGATATATGATATCCAGGATGAAATCAACATGGAGATAGTTAGAATAGTGGAGGATGTGTATTAGATTGTGTTTAAAGTAGACGAGAAGTTGGCTAGGAAGAAAAGTCAACAAAACATAGGTAGAAGCTTAAACATAGGAAAAGGAGTTTCCCAGAACAAGGCACAAAATCCCTAAGGCAACGTGGAGAAACCATATGGTCACTCTGAGAGAAGAGGAATTTCCCGAGGAAGGCAGATTGGTTGTAGGAAATCATTTCCTAATGGAAGAGGAAGAAGCAGAGGAGGAGATGTAAGATGTTATGCTTGTGGAATGACAGGGCACATGTCTTGAGATTTTCCCGAGAGAAATAAAGAATGAGGTTAATCTCACATTTCATAATCGTAGAAGTGAGATGTAGAGGCCAAAGGCACAAAAGATGGGAGATATTTGATGATGAAGAAATTTCTCTTGAATCCATAGCTAGAAATTGAAAGGGCAGTGTAGAGGAATAGTTTGTTCATGACATCTTGCAAGACTAAGGACATAGTATGAAAGGTGATAATTGAGAGTGGGAGCACTGATAACTTAGTATCCATAGAGATAGTGGATAAATTAGAGTTGGATATGGTTGTACATCTGACGTCGTACAAAGTCTCATGGTTGCAGAAAGGTCATTACGTAACAGTCACTAAACAATGCTTGGTTGAATTTAAGATAAGAGGATATAGAGATGAAATTCTATTTTATGTGATTCCCATGCATGTATGTCATGTTTTTTGGGGAATACCATGGAAGCATGACATGAATGTCATTCATTATGGGAGAAGAAACACCTATACTTTGGAGAAGCATGGTAGGACACACATGTTGTTGCCAATTGAAGAGAAAAAATTGAAGGATAAATCTATCAGAAGCATACTTTTCATGAGTGGGAAGCAACTTCTGAATGAAGTAAAGAAGGAACAAGAGATGTAATTCGTTGTAGTGAGGAAGACGATATTTATCCTTACGAGCACTTATGTGGAATATTTTCTTGAGGAAATTGAAGAGTTGTTAGAATTTTGTTTTTGACATAGTAGTAGATGAGTTTCCAAGCTCATTGCAACCTATCAGAAGTATCATCCATCACATTTATTTGATACCATGAGAAAACCTGTCGAACAAAGCAGTGTAGAGGTTGACACCTTAAGAGAATGAGGAGGTGAAAAGATAGGTTCAGGATCTGTTAGGAAAAGGATTAGTTAGAGAAAGATTGATTCCATGTGTAGTACCAACTATATTGAGTCTGAAGAAGGATGGAGGATGGAGAATGTGTACAGACTCAAGAGCCATAAACAAGATCACCATCAGATACAAATTTCCATTGCCAAGAATGGATGACTTGATGGATTGTTTGAGTGGAGAGAACTATTTTTCAAAGGTAGATTTGAAAAGTGGATATCGCCAGATAAGAATGAGAGAAGGTAACGAGTGGAAAACAACATTCAAGACAAACGAGGGGTTGTATGAATGGCTTTTTTTGTCATTTGGCTTAACAAACGCCCTGAGTACTTTTATGAGGCCGATGAATGAAGTGTTGAAAGATTTTATTGGTAAGTTTTTTATCATATATCTGGATGATATACTAGTCTTTAGAAATACTAAAGAGGAGCACTTGAGGCACTTGACGTTGGTAATAAGGAGGTTTCAGAAGGAGAGGTTGTTGATTAATCTAAAAAACTCCTGTTTCATGAAGACATAACTCATATATTTGGGTTTTGTGATTTCTTCAAATGAATTGAAGATGGATCTTGAAAAGGTGAAAGAAATCAAAGAATCCTCATCACCGAGGAATATTTTCGAGGTGAGAATCTTCCATGGATTAGCAAGTTTCTATCGAAAGTTCATAAAAAAAATTAGTGGGATTAGTTCTCAAATGACGAATACAGTGAAGAAAAGACACAAGTCTTTCAAATGGACAAAAGAGGCTAATAAGAGCTTCAATATATTGAAGGAGAAGATAACGTAACAACTAGTTCTAGTATTACCGGATTTAAGAAAGACGTTTCAGGCGAGTGGAGTTGCAATTTGAGCGGTCTTGAGCCAAGATAACAGACCTATTGCGTATTTCAATGAAAAACTGAATGAAGCTAAAAATAAGTAGTCTACATATGACAAAGATTTATATGCCATAATTCAAGCCTTGAAGAAATGGAGGCACTGTCTCGTTCCAAAGGAGTTTATTTTGTATAGAATTAATCAATATTTGCAATTCATAACCAGACAAGATAAGTTAACCAAAGACATGTTAAGTGGATAGAGTTTATGAAAAATTTCACTTTTGTCATTAAATATATTTCTGGTAATGCTAACAAGGTTGTTGATGCATTGAGCAGTAGAAATTTGATTCTGCAGGAATTTCAGGTCTAAACCTTGGGGTATGATCACCTTAAGGAAATGTATCACAATGATCCATATTTTATGAAGGCATATGAAGCATGTGCAAATCCTGTACTTAGGGAAACAAGCTAGTGATTCGAATAACTGATTCAGGATGGGTTGATGTTCAAGGGATTCTAGTTGTGCATGCCAAAGTGTTCGATGAGGGAAATATTTTTGAAGGAAAAGCATAGTGGAGGTCTAGCCGGACATTTCGGCCATGAAAAAAAGTTTTCTTAGTTGAACGGTCCTTATTATTGTCCATGTATGAGAGTAGAGGTAAAGAGGTTTTTGAACAAGTGTAAGATTTTCCATTATGCCAAGAGGAAGAACCATAACACTAGGTTGTATAAACCATTGCCTATTCTAGAGAGGCCTTGGGATGCAATAAGAATGGATTTTCTGTTAGGGTTTCGAAGGACACAAAAAAGAAGTGATTCCATATTTGTGGTAGTTGACAAATTTTCGAAGATGACACATTTTATCCCATGCCAGAAGACTAGTGATGCAACACATGTTGCAAATTTGTTTTTCAAAGAGGTTGTGAGACTCCATGGATTGCCTAGGAGTATTGTTTCAGACACGGACAACAAATTTGTTGGTCATTTTTGGAGAACGTTGTGGAAGAAGTTGGGGACATAAATATCCTTTAGTTTTTCATATCATCCTCAAACAGATGGACAAATGGAGGTGGTGAATCAAAGTTTAGGAGAATTGTTGAGGAGTTTGGTCACTGAACAACATAGACATTGGGATTAGATTCTAGCACAAGCTTAATTTGCATACAATGACTCAGTTAATAGAAGCACTAGGAAAATTCCATTTCAGATAGTGTATGGAATGAATCCAAGAGGAGTGTCGAAGTTGGGAGATCCACAACAGAGCTAATTTAGGAGCATTGGAACCGAAGACTTCACTGTAGAAATGCATGAACTTCATAATTAGATGGAGGAGCAATTGAAGAAGAGAAACAATGAATACAAACGAAGAGTTTGTGAACATAGAAGGAATCTTGAATTTGAAGTTGGAGATCAATTTCTAGAATATCTTAGTAAGGAAAGGTTCCCAAGGGGATCACATAATAAGTTGAAGTTGAAAAATATAGGACAATGCAAAATCCTGAGAAGATTTGGCGAGAATGCTTATGAGATAGAGTTGCTAGGAGATGTGGGTATATCACCCATATTCAACATTGTAGACTTGTTTACATACAGGGGAGATGGAGCTGGAGGATCCAAAGATCAAAAGAATATCCAGTGGGAGAAACAAATGCCTGTAGTAGAGAAGCCACAGATGAAGAACATCATAGATCCGTGAATTGGTAAGAAGACCATAAGGAAAATATATTTTGAATATTTGGTGAAATGGAAAGGATGACTGGTAGGAGATGCCAGTTGGGTCATTGAAGAAGACATCCAGAAGCATGGAAGGTTGGTGCAGGATGTCATGGACAAGAGTCCATAAATTTTTCAGCTAGAGGAGTATGATGTAGGAGCATCACTAGTGAAGCATAAAGAGAAGGACAGTTGGGTGCACTAGCGCGCATTTTAAAATATTTTGAATTCCAAAGTTGGCGTGTTAATGAAATATCCAGGGAATATTTTGATTTAAGAGCATCTTTAATGATCGGAGACTTAGTCGTCGCATAAGATCGATGGGGAAATGTCTTTTTCTTTAATGAGAAGGATTGGAGTACAGATCTAGAACTTTCGCACCTATCTATCTGAATCAAATATTTATTGTAATAAATGTTAAGTAGTTGAAACATTTTATTTCTATAGGATAGCATAGAGTAGTTCGAGGGAAAGGCTCGAAGAGCACATCTTATATAAATATTTGTATCTTTTCCCAATAGAGGTTGTTGTTTATGGGTCGTTGAACCTATTGTATAGGTTTCCATTGTAGCAGAGAGATGAGAGCCATTGAGAAGTAGTGTATGAATGCATGTAATTTCTAGTTGAATGAATATAATAGAGGAGTATTGTCCCAAATATGTGGTGTTGATGCGTCTATCTAAATGAGTGAATGGTATACTTTCTATTTTATTTTCAATTCTCTTTTATTTCTTGATTTTGTACCTATGCATGCATTTACATGGCTAGATGTATTAATCTATGAGATTTTAAAATAAGTTTCAATTGTTTCTCTTCTACGAGTGAGTGACAGGAGTGCATAGTGTCCACAAGGAGTGCATTGACAGAGTCTATTTAGACTCATAATTTTAGAAGAGACATCATGGAATTATATATGCAAGGAGTGCATAGACGTCCTCAAGGAGTGTGTGAGAGAGTTTCAGACTCGAAATCTTAAGAGGAGTAGTGCAACTTTAGTCGCAAAGAAGCAGTTGGAGAATAGTTGCAAAGGGTTCATTGACAAAGTCTATTTTGACTCGTATGTTCAGTAGAGGCAGCATGAAATTATATATACATGGAGTGCATAGACATCCACAAGGAGTTTGTGAGATATTTTTTGAATCAAAATATGGAGTAGCATGACTTTAGTCACAGAGAAGCAGTTGTAGAATAGTCGTAGAGGGTGTGAAATCATCGGCATGGAAGTTTAGTGTGGAAGAGAACTTGTTGCAAGGCATAAACAGGTCGATATTTTGACCAAGTGTCGAGAAGGGAATTCAGAAGAACAAATAAGTAGTGAGAAATACTTGAGGATAACCCTTAAGGGTTTACAAAATCCATGAACTAGATCCGTTCCATAGGGAGGCATATTGTTCCATACCGTCAGATCTAGAAGAACTACGTGGAGGTTGGCCATAAGGTTTTTCGGCACTTCAGAGTTTCAAAAGTATGGAGGGTTGTGCATAAGGCGAGCAAGAGTTTCGTGAAGTCATGAAACCTGAACTATAGTGGAGATGTCAATATCCAAGGAGACATGGGGCATAAATTCTAAAACTCAAGGAAGAGCACTTCGGGAAGAGATAAAGGTAGAATTCGTGATATTTCCGAAGATCAAATTCATGGAGGGTTGGCCCACGGTCATAGCCCATGGTCACCTAAGAGGCAGTTCTAGTGTGGAGTTAGCACTTGTGGATTTGAGTGTTGCCGGGAGCATAGAAGAGCGAAGACACGGGTAGTTTGACCCTGCGGGTAACACAAAAGGGAACAGTGTATTGAGCATTCAGAGTCAGTTGAAGGCCTGAAGAGTCAATCCAACTCAGAAGTTTGAATATCCAGGACTGGGAGGTCACATAGTCCCAAGGAGGGAAGGGGGTCTTCGACATACTTTCATATTGACAGAGATGATGCATATACATGTTGTAGAAAAATGTACGAATATAAGAATCACTCCTCCATTACAAATTTGTGTATCCACTTTTAATTAGTATAAATCAATACTACAAAGTTTAGGATAAATATAACTCAAGAATTCATTGATCATTTTCATACATAGGAATATAGTATGGTAATCCGAATAAATTATGTTGTTGACTTTCTTCAACTAGAGGACTTTCTCACAATCTCCTTACATTCTCCCACTAATCCAAAGACTTCATCAGTACCTCCTAGCCAACACTAGAGGTACTCTTCTTCCCCCTTATCCCCCTCATCTGCCAAGGGGTGACACAAAAAATCCAAAAATACAATAGTACCAAAACTTTACTCAAAAGGAAGAGCTTCCACTCTTTTCCAAGTCTTGGAACCCAAATCTCATCAAGTAAACTATTTCAAAAAACAATTGACATCCTAATAGTAGCTTTCCCAAGTGAGATCCCTCTCCCTTCCTCTCAATTTCTTTTATAGAAAATTCCCGAATGACACATGTCCTCATGCACAAATATTTAATTTTTAATAATTTAATTAAATGATTATTCACCCACTACATGTGTCACACTCTACCCAAGTTGCACATGTTAATTTATTTTTTATTTTATTTATTAAGGCATTTTCCCTCACATTCCCCAAATTTTTCCTATTCTTCCTCTTAGTTGTCCCTTAGTTCCCCAATTCTTCATTTATTTTGTGTCTCCCAACTAGATTTTAGTTTGAGTTGAATTAGCAGTCTTCTTTTAGTTAGGATTAGTGGTGTATTGACTCAAGATACTAATCCTTGTGGAAACTTATCCTCTCATTTTTTAATTTCTTCTTAATAAAAAATATTTTTTATTATTTTCATGTACACATGTATGTATACCCAATTCATTCTTAGTTCTTCTCTTACTTAGCTCACTAGTCTAAATCCCTTTATTCTATTTTTATGTTTTAATTTAGTCTTAACTATTATACTTAGACTGTTTGTTATTTTCTTGTTTATAATTTAATGATCAAATGTAAGATCTTTTCTAAACGTCTAAGTATTTTAATTTAGCTTTTTAGGCCTTCTACATTTTATTGACTCACACTTTGTTTCCACAATGCACCCTTCAAGACACACTTTCATGCTCGAAGTGTGCCACTCTCCTTTTACCAGTTTTGAATTTTTTCTAATACTTGGAGTCAACACTCTTCTTGGTCTACCTTGTGAGATATTAAGGGTTATCTAAGGAATAAGGATTTTGCCTTATTGTGCGACCCTTATAATTCTTCACGAGCGACTATCTCAGTCTAGCATCACTACATCGTGGACCTCTCGAACTAGGTAATTGTTAACCTACAGTTCAGTTCACAGCGTAAGTGATAGTAGGCTATGATAGGGAAGCTACCACACTTATCCCTCAATCGTCTAGTTTTTTTGTATACATAAATCCATACTCGAATCCATCATATATCACATGCATGTAAATAAATACTCAAACAAAAAAAAAAATCCACTCCCTGACTCAATCTAAAGTCCATGGAAGTTTGTTGATTCCATCAACATCCCGAACGTGTCAAGTATCATGCACACTCAGAAGAACTCATCAATGATACCTTTCAATATACATACATCTATAATTTAACATATAATCACAATGGAATATTAATATAATCTTGTAATCAAATCATAATAATAATGTATCATAACTGGATCACTTTCTCGCAAGTGTCCTAAAAGAATACGTCAATATAAAATGTGCTCAGTAGAGCTCTATGTTACAAACACCCCCTCTTGTTTTAAACTTTGTCCTAAAGTTTGTAAAATCTAAATGAAATAAATAAATATATCTCACACAAATATAAATATCCAATCTATCAAACAAATAAAGAAACTATTGATGCATCTCATATGCGTCCTCCCATGTAGTCGAGTGTGAGATAGAGTTGTCCCACTGGAACTTGACCTAATCGAGTATTCAATGTCATATTTTTCTAGTGCGATGGTCTAATATGTGGATTGGCTCTGCCATGAGAGAACCCTCATCCGACACCTACAAAAAAATGAAGTCAATAACATGTGACAGATCTGATATGTAATTTCATAAAACAGATACATAAAATACATCATGCATAAGACTCAAAGAATCAGTAAAGGCTAGTTGTTTAGCCATGATTCCTTCCTTTCTATAACTTTGAAAGGTCCCACAAATATAGAAGAGAGTTTATCACCCTTTCCAAACTTGATTGAAATCTTATGCGGTTTCACTCATAGGAAAACCTTATTTCCAACCTCATAACCATGGTCAATGCAGTGCACATCAGCATAACTCTTTTGTTGATCATGTGCTTCTTTAATCCTTTGTCTTATCGTTTGCATCTATTCTTCCATTTCTTGGATCACTTATGGTCCCATCAAGACCCTAAGAGCTAGTCAATCCCAACTCAAAGGTGTCTGACATGGTTATCCATAAAGAAACTCAAATCGTGCCATCTTGATTGAAATTTGATAAATGTTGTTGTACGTGAATTATACCAATGATAAGAATTGTTTCCATTGTTTTTGTTGATCCATTACATACCTGCACAAAATGTCCTCTAAAATATGATTGGTTCTTTCAATTTTACCATCTGTCTCGGGATGATATGTTGTGCTAAAATTCAATTGTGTTCCCAAACCCTCTTGGAAACTAGTCCAAAATCGTCCAGTAAACATCGATCCTCGATCATATATGATCTTTCTTGGTACACCGTATAACCTCCCAATATCGCTAACAAAAACCCTAGCTATGTATGACACATGATACGTCATATGGACTAGAATAGAGTGTGTGCTCTTCATCAGAGTGTCAATGACTACAAAAATTGAATCATGTCTCCTTACCGTGACTGGAAATACATCAATAAAATCCATCGAAATGACTTTCTATTTTGATTCAGGAATCACATGTGGCTGTAATAATATTGTTGGATGTCTATGCTCAACCTTCACTTGTTGAAATTATATACATCTTGCCACGTAATTAACTATGTTAGTAATCATTCATTTCCATAAAAATAAAGGATTAGGATTTCCTTTATCTTTATGACTCTAGGATGAGCCATGTATATTTCTCAATGACCTTTGCTTAAAACCAAACTTATTAATTCTTCGTTAGATGGTACATCAATTATTTTGTTATACCTCAACAATCTATCACTTTCAAATAAATAATTTTCATACCTTGGTACCATAATGATATCTTGTCTGATATTATCCTTAACTTCCTTGTACCAATAGTCGTAAATCTGTTAAGCTAGAATCTTTTCTCAAAGATTGGTTTTAAGAGGTATTACTGAGAATGTGCATGATCTCCAAATCAATGCATCTACAAATCTGTTCACTATCCTTTTAATGTAGGTAATATCAAAGTCGTATTTGGCGAGAATTTCTGACCAATGCATTTGTCGCATGTTTAAGTTGCTTTGATTTAAAATATGTTGCAATCAATAGTGATCAATATTTAATTCTAAATTTCATCGAATAAGATAATTTCTCCAAACTCTCAAGAAATAAACGATTGTTAATAACTCCAAATTGTGTGTTGCGTAATTCTCTTCATGCCTTCTTAATTTCCTTCAAATGTAAGGAATCACTCGACCGTCTTGCATAAAAAATCCACCTAGACCTTTCTTGGATGTGTCCCTGCATACCAATAATTCCTTGTCCATGTCACAAACCTTCAGTATCGGTGTTGTTGTTAATAACTCCTTAAGTTTTTGAAATTCTTCCGTGCATTTCTATGACCATACTAATTTCTTTTTTTTCTTTTGCAATTCTGTAATTGGATTTTCTATCTTTGAAAAAGCTTCAACAAAATGTTGATAATAACCTACTAATACCATAAAGCTACGTAATTCTTGTACATTCGTCGGTGTTGGTCATTCCATAATAGCCTCTAATTTCATTGGATACACAACATACCTTCTCGAGATATGATATATCCCAAGTAATGAGGGCTTTATGAACTGCATCGTGCAACATATGAGGCATCAAGATTCTTACTATCACAAGAATGTTGAAGTTGAGGCCAAACACAAACTTTTTAACCTTAAACTTCTAAGTGTTTATATGTAGATCATATCTAAGTAGCTCCATGTAACTAGCCTCATATTCTGGTACTATACAACTACCCTTTCATAAGCCATTGAACTCATTAAGTTGATGCTCAATGAATTCGTCATACAATCATCTCTCTTGTAATCATTCCTCTAACAATTCCCATGAAACATCTTGAACGACCATGTTTAGTTGAGGTAAGAGTGTCTTCCACCAAACAAGAGGACTCTCTTTCAGTTTAAACACTTCCATACAAACTTTCATGTTGGAGGTGTAATCGTGAAGTGTGAAGCACATAGACATGTTCTCCAACCATGCCTCAATGGCTAAGTCGTCTATGGTAACCTAGAATTTAGGATCCTAGAATTTAGGATGTTTCACTTTCTCAAGTTCACTGTGTATAATCATTAATTCCTAAGGATTCTAGGTGAACAAATAGAATTCGTGGATGGAAGAAAATTTTTAATTAAAAGAGAATATTTTAAGTCAGAGACGAGAATAAATTTGTTGTAGGTGAAGGATAGACATTAAAACTATTAGAGTTACTAGACGACAAGTTGGAACCCCTCTACAACAACTCATTGGATCAAGAGATACAAAATTCACAATAACTTCGAAGTTTCTGTTCCAACAAATCAACGTTTCACAAACGAATTAATCATAACAAGAAAGAAATTGGCAATATTCTTTCAAACTATGCATAAGTACTCTAGCAACAAGTCAACACCATTGGACATGAAACGATACTTTATCTCTAGTCTCTACAAGTTAGTAAGATGGAGACTTACATTACGAAATTCTATCCCTCTCACCCCTTGGCATTCGAAATTACTTGTACCCAGATATTATCAAGAAATGGAGGCCGACTCTTCAAAATTTTAGTGTTACATAGTTGTTACCATAGGTGGGCAACAATTCATTTACAATCGAAAGATCAAACAATAGATTTGCTACGCTATCCCACGATTTGTATAATTCTAGCATTCTCTAGAAAATAAAACACACACATATATAGTAGTAAGGAGTTTTGATGTTTAATGGATCTCATAAATATAAACGACAACATAGTTTGATAATTTAAGTGCATCATAAAATCGACTATCTAATATAGAAAATCATTTATAGTACAATAAATTTGTTCTTGTATTTTCACAAATCACAATAGTTTACAATAGGATCTAACGGTTCTGTCTATAACTACGAAAGGTTATATAAATTTTCATTTCAAGTGACGATTGGACCTGCGTGAGCATTGTATCTTATTCGTTTCTCGACAGAGATGATGCATACACATGCTGTAGAAAAATGTACCAATATAAGAATCACTCTTCCAGTACAAATCTGTGTATCCACTACTAATTAGTATAATAGAATATTACAAGATTTAGCAGAAATATAACTCGAGAATTCATTGATCATTTTCATAAACAGAAATATAGTACCATAACCAAAATAAGTTATGTTGTTGATGTTCTTCAACTAGAGGACTTTCTTGGGATCTCCTTGTGTTTGTCGGCTAATCAGAAGGGGCCAAACATGAAAACCAGAAACAAAATAGCACTAAAACTTGCTTCTCAAGGAAGAGCTTCCACTCTTTTACATGTCTTGGAACCAAACTCACATCAAGTAAACTAGTTCAGAAAATGTTTCACAGCATAATAGTACCTTTCCCAAGTGAGATCCCTCTCTCTTCCTCTCCATTTCATTTATAGAAAATTTTCCAATAACACATGTCCTCATCCACAAATATTTAACTTTTAATAATTTAATTAAAGGATTATTCATCCACTACATGTGTCACACTATCCCCAAGTTGCACATGTTAATTCCCTTTTTATTTTATTTATTTAGGAATTTTCCCTCACATTCACCAAATTGTTCATATTCTTCCTCTTAGTTCTAGCTTAGTTCCCCAATACTTCATTTATTTTCTGTCCCCTAACTAGATTTTAGTTTAAGTTGGATTATTTGGTTAGGATTAGTGGTGGATTGACTCAATATGTGGAAACCTATTCTCTCATGTTTTAATTTATTCTTAATAATTTTTTTATTATTATTATTTTCATGCACACATGTGCATATACCCAATTCATTCTTAATTCTTCTCCTACTTAGTTCACTAATCCCTTTATTCTCTTTTTATGTTTTAATTTAGTCTTCACTATTATACTTAGAATCTTTGTTAGTTTCGTGTTTATAATTTAATGATCAAATGTAATATATTTTCTAAACAAGTATTTTATTTTAGTTTTATAGTCATTCTAGATTTTATTGACTCACACTTTGTTTGTGCGACGTGCCCTTCAAGACACACTTCCTTGCTCCAAGGGTGCCACTCTCCTCTGACTAGTTTAGAAGTTTGTCTGACACCACTTGGAGTCAACACTCAGTTGGTTGAACTTGTGAGAGACTAAAGGTTGTCTAAGGAATACATATTATGCCTTATTGTGCACCCCTTATAATTCTTCATGAGAAACTGTCTCAGTCTTCCCTCAAAGAATAGTGCATCTCTCAAACTAGGTAATCATTAACCTACATTTCGATTCACTGTGGGAGTACTAGTAAGATATGACAGTTCCACACCCCTCCCTCAATCATCTTGTTTCTATGTCTAACCCCTTTACTCCATATGTGAGTCGGATTAACAAGCATCATAATGCTTGAATTGAATGACAAGGACAATGTCAATTATTCATATATATAAATCTGAACTAGAATCAATCATATATCACATGCATGTAAATAAATACTCAAACCAAATAAAAATCCACTCCCCGAGTCCAAGTAAGTATGTTGATTCCATCATCATGCTCAACATGTCATGAATCTTGCACACTCAGGAGAACTCATCAATAATACCTGTTAATATACATACATCTAGAATTTAACATATAATCACAATGACATCATAATATAATCTCATAGTCAAAAAATATCATAATGTATGATAGCGAGATCACTTGCTTGCAAGTTTCCTCAAAGAATAAGTGAGTCTACAATGTGCTCAGTGGAACTAGATGTTACATAATCAAATAAATATAAACTATAATTATTTTTCTCCATTACAAGATTACAATATTGAATGCTACAAATGAAAAAATTATGGTCATAATACTAGTGATTGTTGAGTGTCAAAATATTCCATGAAGATAGGCAATTCCAATATTTAAGAAATTAATTATAAGAAAATATGGAAGTAAAAACAAACGGAAGAATATGAAACAAAATGTAAGGTAGCCTTATGTAATAAAAATAAAAGAAGCCAATGGTATGTTGATAATGGATGTTGCAAGCATATGACAGAATATTAAAACCAGTTCCTCAGTGTGAAAAATAAAGAACAAGGAATGGTTACTTTTGGAGATGATGTCTCTTCCAAGATACTTGGAAATGATACAAACAGTCTTGGAAATCACAACGATAAAGTAGACAATATGATATTAGTTGAAAATTTGAAGCCTAATATTCTCAGTGTACGATGGAAACATGTGATCAAGGACACATACTCATATTTGGTTCTCAAAAATGTGAAATTAGAAAAGAAGGCTCAAGAAAATTAGTAGCTATTGCACCAAGGACACCGACTGATGTGTATATATTAAACATAGAAGAATAAGAAAAATGTGGCATGGGTAAAGTAGATTAAAGTTGTCTATGGAACATAAGAGTGGAAAAAATAGGATTTGATAATTTGATAAAAAAATAGTAAAAAGGAGGTTGTGAAAGATAGCAAAAGATTATAAAACCTTC
Source organism: Picea glauca (assembly GCA_000966675.3). Lineage (NCBI taxonomy): Eukaryota > Viridiplantae > Streptophyta > Pinopsida > Pinales > Pinaceae > Picea > Picea glauca. The sequence continues at coordinate 840,226 of JZKD02S0448450.1, forward strand.
AAACTATGTTTGTAAGCACTGCCAGCATGGAAGGAAGACAAAAGTAAAATTCAAGAAAAAAGAATACTCTACATCAAAACCATTAAAACTTGTTCATACTGGCTTTTGTGGACCTACCAAAACTGAAAACATATAAGGTGAACATTAATTAATTGTATTAATTGTTTACTATACAAGAATGAATTGGGTATCCTTTCTCAAAGAAAAATTAGAAGTATTTGAAAAATCTAAAATATTCAAAGCACATGTTTAAAATGAGACTGGTCTCAAAATCAAGTGACTAAGATGAGATAATGGAGGGGAATTTAGCTCAAATTAGTTCAACAAGTTTTGTGAAACTCATGGAATTAAAAGAAACTTTTCATCTCCAAGAAATCCTCCACAAAATTGAGTTGTTGAGAGAAAAAATAAATTTGTTCAAGAAACAAATAGAACTATGTTAAATTAAGCGACACTCCTAGATATATTGGAGAGAAGTTGTGTATATAAAAATGTACATACTTAACATATCAAAACCTAGAATTAACTTTGATAATACACTATATGAGTTATGGTTTGGTAGACCATCATGAGTCAAACACTTCAGAGTCTTTGAGAGACAATACTATATAAAGAGAGATGATGGTAACCTAGGAAAATTTGACTTGAGATCAGATGAATGTATATTTCTTAGTTACTCTTCCAAAAAAAAGGCCTACAAATGTTATAGCTGGAGGTTGTGCAAAATTGTGGAATGTGCAAATGTAAAAGTGGATGCTCTAAAATCAAGAAGTATTAAATATAAAGATAATTCAAAATTTGATGAAAGAAAAATAAATGATGATGATGATGAAGAAACTAAAGAAATACAAGAGGAAGAATCACAAAGTGAAGAAGAAAAGGAAGAGGAAGAATCCCCAAGAAAAGATACAAAAGAACCATCATGGAGTGTAAACAGAAATCATCCTAAAAGTGAAATCCTTGGTAGCAAAAGTGTTGGAGATGAAACAAGAAGAAAACTAACATATGCATAAAAAAAATAGTGTTATCCCTAATAGAACCCAAAACATTTGCAGAGGCTAGCAAAGATGAAGACTCGATCAAAGTCATGAATGAAGAGCTCGATCAAATAGAGAAAYATCAGGCYTTGGAGCTTATCCGAAGACCGAAAGACAAAAAAGTGGTAGGTACCAAATRTATTTTTAAAAATAAAGTYAATGAATATGGTCAAATTATAAKAAATAAATAAATATTGGTGTGAAAAGGATATGCTCAAGTAKAAGGGATTGACTTTGAGGAAACATTTTCCCCAATATCCAGATTAGAAGCTATCAAAATTTTCTTAGCATTTCATGCTTTAATAAATTTAAAATATATCAAATGGATGTCAAATAAACATTCTTAAATCAAAATTTAGAAGAAGAAGATTATATAGAACAACCTGAAGGATTTATGTTATCATAAAATAAGACTATGTCGACAAATTAAATAAAACATTGTATGATCACAAATAAGATCTTATGGCATGGTTTTTAAGACTTTATAATCATCTACAAAAGAAAGGATACAAAAGAGGATCTACTGGCAACAATCTTTATATTAAAATTGAAAATCAGAATATGATTATTTCTGTAGTACATATGGATGATATCATCTTCAGAAGTAATTTAAACCCTCTAAGAAAGAAATTTCCTATAGAAGTGAAAAAATAATTTGAAATGTCAATGATTGGTGAACTGACATTCTTCTTGGGATTATAAGTCTCACAATCAAACAACTTGGTATATTAATATCTCAAAGAAAATACAATAAAGAAATGTTGAGGAAATTTCAAATGGAGGATTGAAAACCAATGAGCACTCTTACAATTACTTGATGAAAACTAAGAAAATATCATGAATCACTAGAAGTACATCAAGCCATGTATAGATCAATGATTGGTATCATATTATATGCAACAACAAGAAGACTAAATATCATGCAAGCTCTATGATTAGTGGCCAAATTTCAATATGCACCTAAATAAACTCGTATGAATGTAGTTAAGAGGATTTTTAGATATCTCTAAGGCACCTTGAACTTGGGACTATGGTATGCAAAAGAATAAGACTTCACATTAACTACATATACTCATGTAGATTAGGCAGGAAATATTGATGACAGAAAGAGCACTAGTGGAGGAGAATTCTTCCTAGGAAAATGTCTTGTGTCATGGCTAAGTAAAACACAACCCTCCGTATCACTATCTATAAAATAAGATTAATATATTTCTACATCATGTTTCACTCAAGTAATTTGGATGAACCAAATTGTAGAAGACTTACAAGTAAGTATGATGATCCAATTATTCTTATCTATTACAATACCAGTGCTATAAACCTTTCTAAAAATACTTTCGTGCACTCAAAAACCAATCATATCCCAACTAAATTTCATTTTTTAAGGGAATAGGTTTCTCTAAAAAAAATCAAAAGTGGATTATCTGGATACCAAATAACATATTGCAGATATATTCACAAAACCTTTACCCAAAAGAAGTTTTGAAAACCTTAGACAAATATTGGGGGTAATCTCCATATCTGATTAAATTGTACAAGATTCATCAGCAAAAGAGTACATGGACAAGGGGAGCATAACCTAAGGGGGATCAAAGAAATGTCCTTTCTACCATTGATGTCAAAGGGGGAGAATAAACAATAAAACCGAGTTAATATTGATAAGGAGTTTTTACTTTGTTTCCATCAGTTCCATAGGGGGAGAATGTCGAACATGGTGTTATGGTGTTCGACGTTTGCATTGATTCCATGTTATGGCATTGTCATTGATGTAAAAAGGGGGAGAATTTTGGACATGGTGTTATGTATTTGGCATTGATGTCAAGGAGGGTTCATCATTATCAATGACTAATATGTTATTATCATTCAAGAAATCCCATGCATTATCTAAATCTTATTGACAAATTGGTTTCTTCTCCCCAGAACCATAACTTGGTTAAACTCTTGTGTAAGATTGATTAATTTCCATGTATTTCATAATTTCCCAACAAGAGTTGATGTTGAAATATGTTATTGACATCAATTCACAGAAAAATAAATTGATTAGAAAAAGAGGGACATAATAACCAAGATTCTTGTTGGACAATTGGTTTGGATAGTTCGTTGTCATTGATGTCAACCCTTGGAGAGTGATCTTGGAGATTCATGTCAAATCTTGGAGAAGTCTAGAAGACCCAGATATGTGGACGAGATAGTTGGAAAGTTTTTTACCATCTGTATGATCGATATTGATGGTCAGCTAGTTGGGTACATTTGATGTAGTCTACATGAAGCCTAAGAGGTGTGGTTATGGGAGCTAAAATTGATTTAGGAATAATGACATGAAGGATGGTCAAATTGTAGGTAAGAATATCATATATGAATATTACACATAGTTTCATTTATGGTGATATGTGGTATGCCATGTGGATCCTCATGGCTAGGGAGATATGGCCTTGTGAAGTTGGAAGCCACAAAGAATGGGAAAGAAGCACAAGTTGGTTACAAGTCAATGAGTAAAAGGGAAAATTGGTTGTAATAATAAATTCAAGGAGCCCTAATATTAAGGAAAGAGGTTACCTAGAAAAACATAAATAACCCTCAAGGAGTCTCTCACTTGTATACACACACACACTTAAATTGAATATATTTCTAGTGCATTGTTATGGACTAGTGATTTTGTTCTGGTCTATTTTGGTATCTTGGTGAATGTGACGACAAGTTTGAGGAAGCAAACAAGGTGCAATAAAAGTGAAAACATATTGGAGTTGCAGACATAAAGTGTTTTTGAAAAACCCTAATTATTGAGATCCTCATGGCTTGTCCTATACCTTACAAGTGAGGCATCCACATAGGTCAACTAGTGTATGTCTAACCAGGAACTTGTATATTTGGGAAAATATTAGTATCAGGCTGTTGATTGATTATGCAAGAAGCTACATGTCAGATTATAGAGTAACATGTTATATATAGGACCATAGTTAAGGGTTAAGGCTTATGGTTTTGGTGTTCTGGTAAATGCATGGTGATGATGGTATATGTTATGGTACATGCATCGTGATGATAATAAGTGATTTGGTGCATATTGGTAATGTGATGGTACATTGATTAGAAACATTATTGGATGGTTTGGTTTATGGTTTAGTTACATGTTATGGTACATACTTGAGGCTTGGTACATTGTAATTTGGTGACATTGAGGAGCATGCTTGAGGCATGTGTTTGAGGACCATATTATATGACTAGAGGAAATCATTGGATGTATGATGCATGTTGACTGAGGTCTACTTGTTGAGATACATTGATGGTATATATATTGGATACATTGACACATGGTTTATGGTAGCTTGTTGAGGCATATCATGAGTGATATGACACGTGTTTGAGGTACATGGTTGGCATGTTGTATGATTGATGAGGTTGTTGGTTTAATACATGTTGAGGCATAGCTTGGTTATTTCTTTGGAACATGATTGAGGTGCATGTTGGACACTTGATGTTGGCATAGTTCTTGAGGAATATCTTGGTGAGATTTGTATGGTGTTGATGTACATGGTTGATGTGGATGGTTTGCACATGGTGTGGTAAAATTGGTGATAGATTTTTGGTGCATGGTTGATGCACTTGCTATGGTACATGGTTACTGGTACATGTATAGGTTGATGAATGGTACAAGTTGGTACTTGATTGAAACACATATCTTGTGATGGTATCTGGTGATCTTGGCGCGTTCTTGGTAGAGGCATGTATTGGGGATGTTGAGCATATGGTTTGAGATATTCTTTTGGTGATATTTGAATGAGGTGCATATGGATGGGAGTGGATATGGTTTTTTTGATGAGACAATGATTGGTTGGACAGGTTGATGTTACAATGACAGTGAAAATGATAGTGATAGTGACAGTGGAAATGACAGTGGAAGAGTCTGTGACAATTTGTCTACACTTATGCTTCAGTGTGGAAGGATGGGGAAAGGAAATGGGTTTGTATCCTCCTTATGGTTGGATATGGAGAATTAGAGAGTTGGATATTCCTCCATGTTGGAGCCTAAGAACTAGGTGGTTGGAGCCACCTTCCAATTGGAGCTGGAGAAACTAGGGGGTTGTATCCTCCTTATGGTTGGAGCCATATAATTCATCAAGTTGTATCTTCCTTTAGGTTGGATCCTGTAAATAGGGAGTTGTATCCTCCTTGTAGTTGGAGTTGGAGAATTGGGAAGTTGGTGCTTTATGTGAATTAATTATTGATGTGTATAAGAAATAATTGTGTTGTTTTCTCCCATTTTGTAATATTCGATATATAAAATAGTATGCATAACATAAATAATTATCTAGAAATGGAATATAAACAATGATATAACCAGAACAACAACACAATAATACCAAAATAATACCAAAATAACACCAGAAAGAGCACTTTGATTACTAAGAGCAATTCTCAATTGCCTCTTCAAGGGGAAAACCTCCAGTAGAGGATATATCTATTATAATAATATTCATGAAAAAACTTCTCATACTCTCTAATCCTATTTATACTAAATATGTCTATCAAAAGAACAATCTAGAGGAAGATCCTTCTAGAAGAGACAACTTCTATGAGGTTTTCTTACATTTGAATTATTACTCCTTATTGCTAGGCCTTATTAATATGGTCCTTTATTACATGGAAACATATTATTCTACCTATGTGAGGGGTTAAGTCCCTAACATGTCCTCTCCCTTAAAAACAAACTTGTCTTCAAGGCTTGAGATGAGGAAATCGTTGTAGAATGGTAGTTGGTTCCCAAGTGGCATATGTTGGAATTGTATATTTCCACTGGAGTAACACTTCCTTCATGGTTAACTGATGCAGACAACCCTCACGTTGGTCCAAAACTTCTTGTGGTTGTAGGCAAATGGATCCTTCTTCATCCAACTCGGGAAGGTTGGTTTCAGTTTGTCACTTAGTTCCAATCACATTCTTTAAGAAGTAAAAATGAAAAATGGGATAGAGCTTAGAATGACTAGGAAAATCTAACTATTAGGCCACATGTCCCACATGTTTGAGAACGGTATAAGGACCATAAAATTTGGGTGCCAGTTTCTGACAATGGTTAGCCTTGAGGGAATTTATCTTTTAAGGTTGCAGTCGAAGAAACACCTGATCTCCTTCTTCAAACTGGTGTTTAGAACGACCATGATTTTCTTGTTTCTTCATGCGATTTTGGGCCATGACCAAAGTATATTTGAGGGTATGGAGAAGATCCTCTCGAACTGTAAGCATTTGGTCAACCGCCTGGATCTCCGAGATACCTAGAAAGTATGCGAGAGATGAAGGTGGATTTATTCCATATACAACTTCAAAAGGATTCATGCAGGTAGATGTATGATAAGAAGTGTTGTACCACCACTCAACTAGTGGCAACCATTGAGCTCACCGATTTTTCCTTTCCAATGAAAAACACCTCAAATATGTTTCCAAACACTTGTTTAAACATTCGGTTTGACCATGAGTATGGGTATGATAATTTATGGTGAGATGCAATTGGGTTCCTTGTAGCTTGTGTAGTTCTTGCCAAAAATTACTGATGAAAGTTGGGTCATTATCAGAAACAATAGAATGAGGCATTCCATGAAGATTGAATACCTAATCCATGAAACGTTGAGCCACAGTGGAGGTTGTAAATGGATTTTGAGGAGAACATAAATGAGAATACTTGGAAAGATGATCAACTACCACCATGATGACTAATTTATTTTCGGATTTAGGTAAGGCTACAATAAAATCCATAGAAATATCCCACCAAATAAGAGGTGGAATTGAAAGAGATTGTAGTGTGCCAGGATATTTGATTGTTTCTCCCTTGTTGAATTGACAAACATCACATTCAACCACACAATTTTGAATTTTATGTTTCATGCCATCCCAGAAAAAAGAACGTTTGACCCAATCATAGGTTTTGGTAAACCCTGAGTGCCAAACGGTGGGTGTAGCATGAAGCTCTAAAAGTATTGTGGATTTAAGTTTTGACCATTCACTTAAATACAAAGTTCCTTTGTATCGAAGCTCATCATTAAGCCAAGAGTACCTTGGGGATACTCGAGAATTGGCCTGCATTTGTTGTATCTGAATCCAATATTTTCACATTAATAAAAAAAGTGTCTCTTAGAATTTTATCTGTCTTGAATAGGTCATCAAATATATTTAGGGCCTGAGGTAATAGCTCCAAGTTTTTCCTAGGAAAAACCTTTCCAGGAATTCGTAGAGAAGCACAACCAAAACCAAATGACTTACCATAAGAAATGTGAGGGTTAGGAGAAACATTCTTACCTCTGATTCGGTTATCAAGGCTACCTTGAGCCTGACATAAGGGTGCTACCTCTAGAAATGATGTACCTCTTTGTTTCTACCTTCAGAATTCCATGTGAAGGTAAGAACGTGTTGGTGTATATCTGGTATAGCTCACGGGGTGTCATTCCATCTGAAGTGAGGAACAATGGTTCAACTACGATGTTAGTCTAGTGGCAGTCTACCTAGTTGGACTATATACATAAATCATCCTGGAAATTTAGACATACTTAAACCGCCTTGTTTCCATATGTATTTAGCCTTGTCGATATTGCAATTATCAATTGTACATAATACAAACCCAAAATAAAAAATACATAATAGAAATATTAGTTGGCATGAAGAAAAAAATTCGAAGGGAATGTATTGATTGAATAGTTCAATATTTTTACAAGTAATTCGAGATATATTTCCTTGGAGATTGAAAGGATATTATAGTAAATGTTTTAATACTAATAATCCCTTAAATAACAAACTAATGACATGAATAAAAATGATAATGAACATATATACCAATATATGTCTAACGATCTTATAGAAAGGTCATAAAACAATTATAAAAGCTTCAGCGGTGACTATATCCATAATTATAAAGATATTGAATCTGAGCTATTGTTAATCAATTATAAGGTAATTATAAGTTACAATTTTGGTCCTTACCATGCTCTTTCATTAAAAAATTGCATGGATGATCAATAATTAGAAGTTCTTAAAGAGCTAAGCTCATATTGTTTAATAAATTTAGAGTTAAGACCTTAGTCATATTTTCCTTTTTTTAAGTGATTATGGGGTACATTACATATGGTATTAGCATTGTAGGTTGCAACACTTTGGCCTATGGAATTAATAGGAAAATATAAAGTGTTTGATGACTAACTAACAAAGAAATTGTTCATTGTTTCAAATAGATTGTTTCAAAAAATTTCATAACCATGTTTGAATTAACGGTGAAGAAGAAAGACCTAAAGGAAATGATAATCAACAACCTCATATAAATATAGAACATCGTAGTGAAAGTATATCAAAAACACAAGTTTTGGAAACAATGAGGAATCTAATAGTATAATTACAAACAATCAACACTAATAATGAGAAACTAAATAAAGCATAGGAACATGAACAAGAAATAAATGAGACATTGTTACAAAGAATAACAACAAAAAAGATCCCCCAAAAAAATTATGGGGATGAAGAAGTCGGTAAAAGATCTTCAAAAGGTTCAAGTAAAGGAATTGAGAAATAAAACTTGTAATGACACCCATATAACTAAAAACAAAATGTCTACAATGAAGAAATGAAACATATGGATCATTTAGATGGAGAGTTTAAGAAGATTAAGCCTTCAACTTTTGATTGAGAATCTAGAATTGATGAAGATGCAGAAGCTTGGTTACTGGACATAAAGAAATATTTCCATATTTACAATTACTCTAGTAACATGAACGTAATAATGACCACCTATAAATTAAAAGGTAAAGCTAGTATATGGTGGCATGAGTTAATGTTATCCAAATATATAAAGGAAAATAAAATGGAATGTACAGACTTTAAGAAAGAAACAATATTTTTATTAAAGTTATTATGAGAGAAAATCCAAAGAGTTATGTGAACTAAAGTTAGGAAATATGTCTATGGAAGATCTAATTATCAAATTTATGGAACTATTAAGGTTTATTCCTTATATCAAGGACAAAAGAGAAAAATCTCATAGGGTTTTAAGTTTCTTACCTCAGTCATATAAGGACATAATAGAGTTTGATAATCCAAAAACATTGAACAAAGTACTATGAAAGGAAAGAATATGCTATGAATGGTACAAGAAATGGTTTGAAAATACAACGACAAAGAGAGAAAAGAAACAAGAGTAACACAATCAAAGAAAAAAGGGTTTCAATCCATCACCATTTCGTAATATGTCCAAAAGAAATCAAGAAAACAAATTCTCTAGGAACTCATCATAGGTACAAGGAAATAAATTAGTTAAGTTGGGATTCAAGAAAATAATTGATAATTCTAGAGAACCATTGAAATGTTGGAGATGTGGCAAACCAAATTTATTGAGGAATTTTCCATACATAAATTCTACAAAAGAGAACATTGAGAACATACAAGAAGATTCAAAAACTCGATATATTGGAAAAAGTGTCCATAGAATCAATAATCATGTAAATGGAAGACAAGTCGATGACCAATCTACCATTGTGGAAATTGAAGGAAGATTTCATGCTAGAAAAAAATATATTTTAATAGACAATCGAGCTAGTTTATGTTATGTTACCCCATATTTGGTAGACTCAAGCAAGATGAAAAAGGTAAACATACTAAATCCTAGTTAGTACATATAGGAACATGCGCAAAGATAAAATTAACTGAATTCATTCATGATTGTAAGATGGATATAAATAGTCAGGATACAAAGGTAAATTTAAATATATTACCTTTAGGATCATATGAAATACTTATAGGTATGGATTGGTTAGAGAAGAATAAATTTGTACTAAATTTTTATGAAAAACAATTTATTTACAAAGATGAAAGTGGAATATCAATATCAAGAATAGTGCAAGAAATTAGTAAACTAGTTTTTGTGAGAAAAATATCAACAATGCAATTTTAGAAGTACATTAGTAAAGGATGAAAAATACATTCTATACAAGTAAAAAATATGTTATATAAATAAAAAAAATCGAGGGTAGAAGAATTTGTTGTCCTTTGAGGAATTGACGATGTATTTGCAGAAAAAATACCTGAATTACCTCCAAGAGAAATATACTTCTGTATTGATCTACTACCTCAATCTGGACCGGTATGAAAGGAACCTTATAGAATGAGTATCCCTGAGTTGAAAGAAATAAAAATTCAAGTACATGAATTATTAGATAAAGGATACATCAGACCAAGTGTTTCACCACGGGGATCACCAATGTTGTTTGTCAAAAAGAAAGATGGAACTCTCTGGTTATGCATTGACTATCATCAACTAAATAAAATGATGATTAAAAGTAAGTACCCTCTATTATCACTCCAAGAAATTACTTCCTCATTGTAAAGGGTGTAATCTTGGTAACTTAATGAATTGTAAAAGGTGGATCAAGTCAGAGAACTTAATCAAGTCTGACTTACTCAAAACATGCATTGACACACTCAAGTGGGAAAGGCTTTCAACCACTCAGTTCAGAAAGTTAAATAAACGTGGATATGTAGAGAAGACTTATTATTCTAACAAAAATATACATACAATAAAACATATGAATGACCAGCTATGACAGGTAGATACTTATCACACTAGTAGAAACATATATAAGATTGCATAGAATATATGGCTAGACATAACAGGTAAAATACTTGCAGATTCTGGTTTATGGATGTAATGATAAGTTAACAGATATCATACATAAGACAAAAATGAAACAATGAATAAGATATTCGATTACAAGCAGAGATAAGAAAGAATATGAAAATATGAACAATACTAGTAAAAGAAGCATGTATTATTGATGTACAATGGGAAGTCTGAGATTACAAGTCTAAAAAGTCTTCAAAGTCGATCATAGTCCTCCGACTGTTTTTCCCCCCTTTACTATATGAAATCAACAGGATTATATATCCTTTACCAACTTAGTTGATATCCTCAAAAGATGGATCTGATAACCACTTCTCCTATCTTTAGTTTGTGGAGGATATCTATTACAAATTCGAATTTGTGATGTGGCAAGGAAAACTGAGTTTTAGTATTTCTGGAAATATTCTTCTCCAATATTCACCTATATCTTCCAAATAAAAATATATCTTGGAAATATAATAGAGGTTATTGAACATCAGACCATTCTATCGAAAAACCTCCTTTAGTTTCCAAAACCACTTCTCCAGATCATCAAAATATGTCTCCAAAGAAAGTGACTAAAACAGGAAAAAAAGAGTATTTAATTTATGGAAATATGGTAATCAAATATTGACCTATATCTCACAAATCAAAACATATTTTGGAAAACTAAGAGAGTTTCTCGAAGACGATCCTGTTCTTATGAAATACCTCCTTCATATTCTAAACATATTCTTACATCAAATCAAGATCTGTCCCCAAAGAAAGTGACTAAAACAAGAAAAACACGGATTTCTAGAATTTAGCCATATCCCTACATTCTAGGATTTGATCCCTAGAATGTTTCCATTGATCAAAATGAAGTGCCACCTACCTCCATGGATAATATTTGATGAGATATTTAAGGAAGAGTTATCATAAGCCGCTAAAAATACTCAAGCCAATTCAAATTTTGACCTTTTGACCAAAATTTTTGAATTTTGGAAAATTTTGTGTTTTCCACAACTTAGAGGACCCTGCACCTGCCTTCTTTGTTTCCAAAAGTGGGAACTTTCAACATCTTACAGGATATAAAAATTGGATCCTCAGCTGTCGAAAGCTAATTTCTTGGGATTTTTTCCTCATGATTTTAAACCAAATATTCCTTGAAGTGACCACTTATTTCTTGAAAAGAGAAGTCTAAAATTATTTTAAAGACACTTCTAATCAGAAAGGAAATGTTTCATCTAATGAAAATACCATCAACTAATGACTTGAAATTAGAAAATTTATTTTAGGAGATAACATCTAGCTCCAACTCGGATGGAGACCTTCCTGCGAGGTTTCCAAGAACCACAGATCTAATGCCTTTCCTGGAAAAAATTAAAAATCCATTACTTAGTCTCTAGTGTTCCATTGGGCATGGAGTCAGTATTCCATTGGGAATGGAGTCATCCATATCACCTCTTTCTGAAAATATTTCATGACCTGTATGGATTACCTCTGTACATGTTCTAGATTGTCTTTATTCACACAAAGTAACTGCTACATCTGCTACAAAGTGGAAGAAAATGAATTTTCAAGAAACAAGCTTATTTCCTACCCTACTCTACCCTAACGAGCTATGTAATTTGGTTAGGTAAAGTCCTATTTTCATAGCAGCCATCCAAGTAATTTTAATACTGAAATGATCTCATCATTCTTTCTGATCAATAACTGATGTTTGAAATGAAACAACAGTGATATAAGGTCATTCACAAAACCAAAATCAATAGGAAATATGTGCAAACTAAATGAGTCTGCAACTTTCAACTTTTCTGAAATGTATAATTCTATGAAGGCTGGCACTGGATCTTTGAAACTAGAGTCACTTGTTGATCTTCGGGAAATAGTTGCACCTCAATGACTACTTCTCTTCTAAAATATTTATGAATTTCTTGTTCTTTTATGATTACCTTTTGATCATCAAGGACTATGACCTCCTCTTCAGAATAGTACTCAGAGGATGATGATAGATCAATGTTTAAATAACAAATATTTTGATCATATCTAAAAATGTAGTTGTCTATACAATCATTAGTTATCATAGGTTCAACTGGATTTCCAAATTGATCATAAAATTTACATGAATACCTGTCTATGGAATGCTCTGCCAATGTTGAAAAATCCGATTCACAATCCGAAATAAATTTACCTGCTTGATGTTTTTCCAACTTTGTTTCATAGTCATAATCTTGTTGCTCATGTATGTATTCTCCTATGTCATATTCCTCAGACTTTGATTTATCACTCTGATGTAATGACTTATTACATTTATCTTTGGAGTACTCTGCAACTATTAATGAATCCAGATCTGAATCTAAAATAGACTCACATGCTTGTTGTTGTGCCAAAACTGCTTCACATTCATTATCTTCATGTTCAAATTCTGAAACACACTCACATTCTATTGATTCAAGTACATGGAAATTTTCAAAACCAAACTGCTTTCTGATCCTCCTAGAAGCATAGATGTTTTCCTCCACCTCTCGAGCATCTTCAAACAAACTGCTTAATGATGAAGATTTCCTTTCTAGCAGAAGAAGGGAAAGTTTTGAATGCAATCCCATAACATAATATATCATGGCATTTGTTTCTATGGGCATGATCTCCAAAGGCATACCATGGTAGATGCTGCAAAATCTTCAGTTGAAAACAGGAAAATTGTCATTCTTCTCTCTTTTTAAAGCATAAAAATCAGCAAGATATGAATCTACTGATTTGTTTTGGCCCCAATGTTTGACAAAAACATTAGAGAACTCGATCTAAGAGCCAATAAATTCAACTCTTACACTCTTAGACCATATGGAAACATATCTGATCAAATACTTAGAGAAATATCTCATGACGACATCTTCATGAACAATCAGAAAGCAATCAATAAAATCTTCAAAGGATTCCAAGTGTCTCTCAACTGAAACTTGATTCTCTCGAGAAAACCAGGGAAGATATTCATAACAATCAATAGGATAATGATGAAGGAGACAAGGAAGCTTCAAAGTATTGAGCATCTTCATCCTAACTTTAATTTGAAAGGCAGTGGGTTGGTCATAAAATTTAGCAGGTTGTTGAGAAGGTTCAGAAGTTATGACAATAGGAATTGAGATCTGACAAGGTGTGGAATCAATTTTGATCTCCTCAAGATCACATGATTTATCTAAGTTAGGAGGTAATGAATTGCATAACTCATTTTTATGAACAGGCTGAAGTAAAACTATTGAATCTTCTTCTCCAATACAATCATGATACAAGCTTTCTTCTTATAAGGTCGGATATACACAAGAAGGATAATGATTTTTTGAATATACAAAACAAAAAATAATTATGTTTACATGCAAAGGGAAAAGCATGAAAGAACTGAAAAAGAATAGTAATAATTCATGAAGCAGACTAATGAACTGGTACTTGAATTTGAAATTTAGTCTCTTAATCTTCTGTCAACAGGATCCTCCCCAGTGGAGTCTTTAAATGTGCATTCGCTAGGCAAATGATTACAGTCTAATTTAATTTCTATCTCTTGTCTTCCATCAAGAAACAGATCTATGTCGTTCTCCCAGTGAAATTCTACTTTCACTTTCGTTTCCCAACAGTGACGCCAATTTGTTATCACTCTAAGAAATTAATCCCTCACTGTAAAGGGTGTAATCTTGGTAACTTAATGAATTGTAAAAGGTGGATCAAGTCAGAGAACTTAATCAAGTCTCACTCACTCAAAACATGCATTGACACACTCAGATGGGCAAGGATTTCAACCACCGTGTTCAAAAAGTTAAATAAAGGTGGATATGTGGAGAAGACTTATTATTCTAACATAAATATACATACAATAACACATATGTATGACCGGCTATGACAAGTATTTTCTTATCATACTAGTAGAAACATATATAAGATTTCATAGAATATATAGCTAGACATAACAGGTAAAATACTTGCAGATTCTGGTTTATGGATGTAATGATAAGTTAACAGTTATCATACATCAGAAAAACATGAAACAATGAATAATATATTCGAGTGCAAGTAGATATAAGAAAGAATATGAAAATCTAAACAGTACTGGAAAAAAAACCATGTATTACTGATGTACAATGGGAAGTCTGATATTACAAGTCTGAAAAGTCTCCAAAGTCGATCACAGTCCTCCGATTGTTTTTCCCCCATTTACAATATGAAATCAAAAGGATTATATATCCTTTACCCACTTAGTTGATATCCTCAAAATATGGATCTGATAACCACTTCTCGTATCTTTAGTTTGTAGAGGATATCTATTACAAATTCGAATTTGTGTTGTGGCAAGGAAAACAGAGTTTTAGTATTTCTGGAAATATGCTTCTCCAAGATTCACATATATGTTCCAAATCAAAATAGATCTTGGAAATATGAGAGAGGTTATTTAAGAGAAGACCGGTATTGAAAAAAAAATCCTTTATCTTCCAAAAACACTTCTCCATATCATCAGAATGTTTCTCCAAAGAAAGTGACTAAAACAGGAAAAATAGAGTATTTAATTTCTAGAAATATGGTGCTCAAAGATTGACCTATATCTCATAAATAAAAACAGATTTTGGAAAACTCAGAGAGGTTATATAATTGGATCCCGTTCTTATGAAATACCTCCTTCATTTTATAAAAATATGCTTCCATTTCATCAGGATCTGTCCCCAAATAAAGTGACTAAAACAGGAAAAACACAAATTTCCAGAATTTAGCCATATCCGTGCATTCTAGGATTTGATCCCTAGAATATTTCCATTGATCAAAATGAAGTCTCACCTACCTCCATGGATGATATTTGATGATATCTCTAAGGAAGAGTTATCATCAGCCCCCAAAAATACTCAAGCCAATTTGAATTTTGACCTTTTGACCAAAATTTATGAATTTTGGAAAATTTTGTTCTTTCCGCAGCTTAGAGCACCCTACGCCTTCCTTGTTTGTTTCTGAAAGTGGGAACTTTCGGCAGCTTACAACATACAAAAATTCGACCCTTAGCTTTCAAAATCTAATTTCTTGGGATTTTTTCCTCATGATTTTAAACCAAATATCCCTTTAAGAGACCACTTATTTCTTGAAAATTCATCTTAAAGACACTTAAACTTAGTAATGAAATCTTTCATCTAATGACAATCCCATCACCTAATGACTTGAAATTGACAAATTTATTTTAGGAGATAACACCCTCTACCCAATATTAACGATCTATTCAATGAGGTTGGAGGAGAAAGAGTATTTTCTGAATTAGATTTAATATTTGGTTATCACCAAATAAGAATAAAGAAAAAAGATATTAATAAAACATATTTTAGGACATGGTATGGACATTACGAGTTTGTAGTAATCCCATTTGGACTTATTAATGTACTAACAACTTTTATGTTCCTAATGAATAGTATAGTCAACCAATACTTCGATAAACGTGTGTCGATCTTTATTGATGATATACTAATCTATCTGAAGATAGAAGAAAATCATGAAAAACAGTTGAAAATAGTATTACAAACTGTAAGGAAGAATACGTTATCTGCTAAGTTCGACAAATGTGACTTTTATCAAAGAAAAATAAAATATATAGGACATGTAATATCAAAAGATGGAATTGCAATAGATCCTGAAAGTATTAAAGCTAATATGGAATGGTATCTATCTAAGAACATAGCATAAATATGATCATTCATTGGAATTATAGGTTATTATAATGATTTATTGAGGGATTTTCCAATTTTTCTTATCCCATTACATCGCTGCAGAAAAAAAGGAGAAAAAAATGTTTGGTCTAAAAAATATCATGATAGTTTCGATAAACTGAAATGATTACTAACCACTACATGTATCCTTAACTTGGTTTATCCTTAGAAATATTTTACAGTTTGTGTAGATGCAAGTAATGAAGTATTACGAAGAGTATTATCGCAAGATGGTGATCTGATTGGAGGGTGCACTAAGCAAGGGAGACTCAACTTAATAGAGGTTGCATTTTTTTTGTAGAGGGCCTATTGAATACCAACGAATTCAATGAGAGAGAGGTGCCCCTTCCTTTTCTAATTAGCATTACTCCAAAAAACTCCCCTATAGAAAACTAAAATGAAGGGGAGAATAGAGGAGGGTGCAATGGTATAACCAATGATAATTTCCTTCACAAACACCCATGCAACACTCAACACATGATCAAAATATAGGGTGCACCAGTTCCTTGGTGCACAATGATATCAAACACTCACACAAAAAAAAAATATTACACGCTCAAAAAGAGATACAAGAAGATTTGAAAGAACTTCATCAAATGTATTAGAGTTTAACATCCCCTTTAATAATGCAAGGAGACTTCTTACAAAAGTAATAGTTTCTTTTATTTTCGGTGGCTCTCTGGCGAGAGAAGTTTCCAACAGCAAAGAACTAATGAAAACTAACTAATAATTTATTTAGACACATCCTTTCTTACTATACTAAAAAAGAATTTATTACAAATATATTAACTGACTAGCACTGGCATAGATCATAAATTAACATAGTACATTATTTTGGAACGCCTTCCATCCTAGAATGGTGAGATCATATTACAATAGAAGTTTGTACTAGCTCGCCAATGAATGGGGATGCCCTTCTTGGTGGCCCAATTCCTCCCTATTTAGATCCAAAAGCATCCCTGCTTCTGCCATCGACTGAGGTAACTTTTGTTTCTCACCTGTCATCCACTTGGCATGTCACTCAAGTTTGGCATTTTTTACAGACCATGTATGAAACATGATGTTGTTTGGCATGATTTGGTGTTACTTTCAAGGAAGTTGTGAATCGACTGTTTGTTTGTGATAAATTATGAATGCCACTATGTTTAGCCTATTGTTCTCGGTATTGATGTGTTGATCATGACATAGTGAAAATGAGAGGCATCTGTGTGGGAGCCAAAGATTGAAATCCAAGTTAGACCTCGAAAGGTAAGAAGTCATTGGAAGAGTGCATGGCCCTCTTGTAAGGGAACCACTTTTTCAAGTCCTTCATTATGAGGTAGAATTATTTGGCGTAGTGGCGGTACTTAAATTTGGTTGTGGACAGGGTCTCGGAGTGGTAAGTCCCCAGGTGACCTCCATGTTTACGAATTGCTCCAATAAAAAATTGAGAGGAAATCCAAGGTAAGGAATAGTGATATTTAATTATTCCTTGGGTGAGGGCGTGGTAAGAGGTAACTAGAGGACGTTCGATAGTTTCTTGGGTAACTGTAACAACCCTAGTTAAATAATTTCTTAAGGTTTATTAATTTTAATTAATTAAATAATTAACGTTCCTAATATATATTATTTAAATAATGATTATTTATTAATAATATTAATGAATGAATGAATTGTTTATTTATTGTTTAATGTATATTGATTAATTAATTAATTAATTAATCAACTCATTTAATGTTTGGTTAATGAATTAAAGTTTAATAAATTTTAAATTATTTAATAGAAAACTTAACGTATTGGAGGGATAAGGCATTGAATGGAGGGATAAGGTATTAAATCGAGGGATAAGGTGGATTACATTGAATGAAGGGAAGGGGCGTTTAATGGGAGGAGGATATGAGGGGGCAGAGGCATTGGAGAGAGGGACTTTTGATTTTTGGGGAGGAAGGAAGCATTATTTTTATTAAGGGACTGTATTTTTCTGTTTTGGAGTTTGGGGGTGGAATGTTATAGGGGAGCATCGACTGCTGGGAATTTTTGGCTCGAGGGCTAGGAATCCTCATGAAATCCTTGAGCTAGGGAGTCGAATAGGCTCTGTTCCTAGCTAGCGGGGAGAAAAGATTCATTTTTTGGCAAAGCTTGGGCAGGACAACTTGATGAGAGTTTCACCTTCAACTTGGATTGACGGAGTTGGATAAATAACATCAGTTAGAGGTATGTATTTTCAATATTATGTTGTGTTAGGTGGTTATCATTATGTTGTTGAATACGCTTATATGCTGAATAATGAAATTGCATATACATTGAAAGAAATTGTATGTTTAAATTTATGAATTTTATTAGGCTTTGTTAAATAGGGCTTTACACATGGTATCAGAGCCCAGTTTCAAAAATGAAACGTGGGCTTCACCACCCAAAACACTGGGATTTTGTCTTTGTGTCAACATGGTCTGCAACCAATTTGGGTTGTTAAATCTAAAAACCAACTGAACATGATTGTATTGAGTTGGAAAGCAACAGGGCATGAAATTGAAAAAAAAAATACATCCAAACTGATTGAATAGAAGTATACTATCCTTGCTTATAGTTGTGTTTGTCGATATATATGTGAAACAAACATACAATAATAAGTAAGCAAAAGCATTAAACAATAGGGAAACAAAATTTTGTGTGAACATAGCCACATGAGAATTTCACTTGCATTCCATTACAACCACAAAAAAAAATGTCATGTGAGTGAAAGGTCAAAGACAATAAAAAGAGACCCATTTCTTCGACTGAAAAATTTATTGTTGATTTCCATATCTGCTTGAACCATAAACATCCCTATCCCAGATAAAATACAACATTTCTCTCAGAAAGTATCTCTAGGATAACAACCAATCGAAACAATCTTGAGTGATCAATAAAGCAAATAACAATGTATGTGCACAATCTCCTATGAACATTAAGTGCATGCTAAGTTGATAGTCATTCCTAGTTTTAGCCACCAAAAATGACACAGCAATAGAGAAAATAGAATAACTAAACAGATACCCATGTCTTCAACTGAACTTATTCTCGATATCTGCCTTCCCAAATTGAACATCTCATTTATGTCAGTAATTAAAGCTTCTAGTAGCTTTACTTACTTCATTATCCATATATCAGTCACACCAATTTGTTGACATGTGTCTGAAGAAGCAGGCTACTATACAAAGAATAAGAATCATCAATGGTTGCATTTAAAGGTATGCATAGCTACATATATTTGCAAATAGATTACCTACTACCTCTTTTAGCTTTGCCTTACCATCTGGCACCTGTTCGCTCCTATTTTCATAGACAAAGCAACTTCAAAATTTGAAATTTAACCCACTTTGACTAAACTAAATCCACTGAAAAATGTTTCTCCCTTTATGTCACTTTTAGCATCATAAAGTTGAATAAGAAGGATACAATTGTGAGCCCTCGCAGACTTCTCTCGCCAGTCCCAGTGCTCTGAAGGTTTGGCTCGCTTTCCATCATGCTAGCCTGGTAGTGAGAGATAAAAAAAAATAGTGGGCCCAAGCCCCATTCTCTCGTTTCATGCCAAATCTCAAAGTCACATTCCAACACATAGCACAACACAACATTCAAGATGATGCTTAATTAAAGCTACACAAGTCCTGAAGGGAGAATCCCATGAGGGGTTCCTTCGTAAAATAAGAGAAGGTCAAAAAAAATAATGGGTCCAAGGCCCAATATCCAAGCACGAAAGTCCATCAACTATCGACTGGACAACAAAACACGGGTCCCAACACATCAATTCTCAGCATCCAATTTAGCTCCCAAGACCGAGCACCAGATCACAAAGGAGGTCCCAGAAGTAGTTGATCCCTTATACACTACACGTTATTTACCAAAGAAACAACATACAAACCAACACCTGCAATCAACTCAATGCAAGTTACCATCAACCAGAACACACAACACAAGCTAGAGCCTAGTGGCGAAGCACTAAACCACAAAGGAGCCCGCAAGAAACCAACACACAACCCAACAAAAGAGTCATAGGCCTCATGGGTCTCGACCCCATGACTTTTGGGAGAAACCTTACGTGCCCATGTGAGTCCCATGCGCAGAGCCATCGCTCAAGCATTTATCCACCTGCACATATGACCATAGGATTAACAACATTACACAATCCTAACACACCAAGTGCCAAAACCAAACACAAGTGGTGGCCTTTGGCTCACATCCAAAAATATCAGGCCCAAATGCATTATCTCCAAGGATTCGAACTGTCGATACAAGCACTTACGAGTCATGTCACAAGTCAACACGCTTAGCCAAGTGCAAGTTCCGAACTACCGAGGTCTAAGTTCACAAGCCAAGTGCTCAGTCAAGCCGAGACTAAACGCACAAGTGCCAAGATAGCAAGGAGGATCCCACGGGATGGCGCCCTCTAGTTTCACAATGCTTTAGCCATGTTTCAACGTGCAGAGGGAACCCTTATGGCTTGCCTGCCCGACCTGAGTTCACCTAGAGATTCAAGGAGAGAAAGGCGGGTTGTGCCTTTAAGCCAAAATAGCTGCAACCTGTATTTAGAAACGAGGGTAGATGATTTAGGATGAGGGTGAAACGTGTAGCTACGGAAAATCTCTGAGAGCTTAAGTTGCATTAACAAAGCCATGGTCGCTCAGGGACAACTGAGCAGAACCCTTAGAGCGGAGCAAAAAACAATTAAGGGTCGAGTGAGGCTAGGGTTTGAAGACTAGGGAGAGAATAGATTAGGGTTAAGGGATGAGTGCAGGGGGAAAGGGGGCATGTGGGCCTCATTCAAGGACCCATGATGCCCTGTTTTTTTTTTAATTATTTTTTTTCGTTGTTAAATTTTAATTCTAAATTATATATATATATATATATATATATATATATATATATATATATTATTTTATTTATTTTTGTTCATTTAAATTAATTTAGTGTAAAGTTTAATTGATTATTTTTAAAATAATTAATTGTTTTTTATTTATTGTAAAGTCTAATTATTTTAATTATTTAAAATTAATTATTTTATTTTATTTTAGAGTAAAGTCTAAAATGGGTTTGATTTTAAAATTTAAAAGTTTATTTCAACCAATGATTTTCGTGATTAATTAATTAGACTGATTAATTAATTATAGTGAGTAAATAAGTTAATAATTAAGTACATATTTAATGATTAATTATGTACAAAATCACATTAATTAGTTTTAAACAAAAAGTTTAAGGACTTAGACCAAGATAAGCGGGAGGGGGTTTCATGCACGCTAGGAATGTAAGCTAGAGGAATTGATGAGTGTGGTGCGATGCTAGAATAGCCACCAAGAGAGGGAGTCAGTAGTTTTCTTAGGCAGTGACACCAATCTTAGACGCTTTAAACCTAACCTAGCCTCCTCCCCTAAATAGAGTAATGTCTGTTTACAGACAAGTAAAAAAAAAAACTTACGCCTAACCCTGTTTTCTAGTTTAAGATGCGCAAATGTGAAATGTCCTTGAACTCACCCTGACAACTTTGGTTGATGCAGATTAAATTATACAGGATGGTTAGGAATTGAGGAAATCGATGTAGAGGGGAATTGTCACAGGGACTGCCAATGCTTCCACCACCATCGCCTGAACTAGCTCTCATATTGCGCTCTTTGGAGGCCATAAATGAGACTTTAAAGGGGCGTCAACCAACAGGGATCGAAGTGGAACCCCCACCATATAGAATGGGTAATCCAGAAGCATCAGGGGATTTAGGGGGAGGACCTTCACCTGAAGACATCAGCAGAGAACTGAAAAAGATCAAACTTCTAGAGTTTTCTGGGAGTCGTGCCAGTGAACGTGCCCGGGCATGGTTGGAAGGCATGACAAGGTGTTTTTCCTTAAGAGACTATGTGTCTACTTCAAAGGTGAAGATAACAATTTTTCAGTTGAGAGACAGTGCCTTGAACTAGTTGGGCAACCTAGAAAGGAAACTGCATCCTACACCGGACACCATATCTTTGAAACTTTTTGAGGAGAGGTTCTGAAGGAAATATTTGCCAGGTTACTATGAGGAACAATAGGTGGGAGCATTTCATGCTCTAGTACAGGGAAACAAGACCATAGAAGAATATGAGAGCAGGTTTATGGAATTGGTCAAATATGTTTCATACATGGATAATGACTAACGATAGGAAGAACACTTTGTCTATGGGTTAAACCCTAAGATAAGGGCTATGATGTGTATGTGGAAACCGTCTTCAGTAGTAGAAGCAATGGAAAATGCGTGTTATGTGGAGGAACACATGAACTTAACTGTAGGTACAAGACCGACCTTTCCCCATCATCCTAGATTCATGGGGAAGGCCCCTAGGACATTTCCCATGGGAGGGGGCTGAAGGCCACCTCCATATGGTAATAGAGTCGCACCAAGGACAATAGCCACATGGATTTCAATCGCAGCAAGTGCAGCATCCCATTCATCACCAACGACGTAGCCAGTTCCACGGTCATCTCAGGGAGCAGCTAGTAGGGGCGGGGGTTCCAGTGGAAGGATCTCATTTCAAAGACAGTCACAGAACAGTGTCCAGGTTCAATCTTGTGTTACCTATTGGGGATGCAGAGGACCCCATTACCAGTGTGACTGCCCAGAGTTACAATCAGGATTTTTGCATAGAGAAAGAAAGGCCCTGATGGGAAGAGAATGTGGCAGCCACCAGATTTATGTAGCAGTTAATAATCGCCCGACAGAACATCAATCCACGGTGGTGGAGTCAACAAGTATGCTAAATAATATCAATGTTAAGATTTTATTTGATTCTGGTGCTACAGATAGTTTCATTTAACCATCTACATTAGAAAAGAGTGGGTTGGCAACCTACGAGCACGATGAATTTAAACAAGTCGAGATGGCTTAAAGGGAAAAACAAGTGGTAGTACCTAGCATCGATAATTGTATAGTAGACCTGGGATTGTGTACTACCAGGTTGAAGGTATACGTCATGGCTCTTGGGACGTATTACCTAATCATTGGAATGGATTGGTTATAAGTTCATCGAGCTTTGGTTGATTGTTTCACAAAAAGGGTGCTTTGTGTCGACGATGAAGGAAGACTAGTAGAGATCCACGGTGTACGGAGACAGGTCTCTCTATGATTTATCTCAACTATGAAGGTTAAGCGGTGCATGAGGAAAGGGTGTAGACTCTATGTAGTGGAAGTAGTGAATGAAAGGAAGGGACCCTCCTTGGATCAGTACCTGATATTGTCAGAATTTAAGGATGTTTTTTCGAACGAGTTACCAGGGTTACCTCTTGAGAGGGAGCTTGATTTTACTACTGAGCTAAAACCAGGTGCAGAACCAATTTCCAAGAATCTGAATCAGATGACAGCGCCATAACTTTGTGAGTTTCAAATGCATTTGAAAGAGCTACTCGACTAAGGACTAATAAGACCCAGTGTCTCACCTTGGGGTGCACTAGTAAATTTTGTGAAGAAGAAGGATGGTTCCTTATGATTGTGCATAGATTACAGGGACTTGAACCGTTCTACAGTGAAAAATGGTACCCAATGCCGCAAATAGATGACCTCTTTGATCAGATGAAAGGAGTAGTGGTATTCTCAAATATTGATTTGCGATCAGGGTATCACGAGTTAAGGATTAAGGAATGAGATATTCCTAAAAATGCCTTTCGAACTTGGTTTCGACATTACGAATTTGTTGTAGTACCTTTTGGATTGACCAATGAGCCAGATATATTCATGAGCCTCATGAACGAAGTATTCTGGAAATACTTAGACCGTTTTGTACAAGTATTTCTATATGACATCCTCATTTATTCCAAAATTGAAAAAGAGCATGAGGAACACTTGCGAGTGGTGTTGTCCTGCCTTAGAGAGAACAAATTTTATGGGAAGTTGTCAAAGTGTTCCTTCTTCGAGAAGGAGATCTAGCATTTAGGTCATATCATTTCCAGTGAAGGAATCTCCGTGGACCCAGAAAAGGTAAAGGCCATTATGGAATGGCCAGTGCCGAAAAATTCCCATGAGGTAAGAAGCTTCATGGGGATAGCAGGTTACTATCGAAGATTTATGGAGGGATTATCTAAAATAGTGAAACCCATCACCACTTTGCAGCGCAAGGGGGTCAGGTATGAATGGACAGAAGAATGTGATAGTGCATTCATCGAGCTTAAGAGGTTACTAACTAGTGCGCCAATTCTACGAGTGTCGGATATGGAAAAGGACTTCACAGTCTGCACGGATGCCTCGAAGCAAGGGTTGGGGGCCGTGCTAATGCAGGATGGAGGAGTGATAGCTTATGCATCAAGGAATTTGAAGAAACATGAAGAGATTTACGCTACTCATGATTTAGAGTTGGCAGTTGTAATGCTAGCTCTGAAACTTTTGAGGCACTATCTTATGGGGAGAAACTTTGAGCTCAAAATGGACCATCAAAGTTTAAAACATCTCTTCATGCAAAGGGATATGAATTCTAGGCAAAGGCGATGGAGTGATTTTATGAGTGAGTATGATTTTGGTATTTCATACATCAAAGGAAAGGAAAATGTGGTCGCAGATTCCTTGAGTAGGAGACCACATGTCTTCTCCTTGGTACACTTAAAATTCAATCTGAGAGAACGTGTGTTGACGCAACTCCTTGGAGACAATTGGTATTTAAAGGTTACTTCAAACCTCCAGAGTGGGAAGCAATTAGATCCAAAGTATGAAGGATATATTCTGGAATGAGACAGACTATTGAGATATCAGGGAAGGATGTACATCCCTGAAGATGGGGATATTCGAAGCATCATATTGAAGGAAGTCCATAGAGCACTTTATTATGCGCATCCGGGTGTGAAGAAGATGTACGCAGACATGAGGAAACTCTTCTTCTGGGTAGGCATGAAGCGCGATGTAGTCCATTTCGTTGCCAAGTGCCTAGAGTGTCAACAAGTGAAAGCTGACCACCACCACCCAAAAGGCCTCCTACAACCACATGATGCTCCTATGTCCAAGTGGGAAGTCATCTCTATGGATTTTGTTGTGGGGTTGTCATTCACATCTCATAGACACAATGCCATTCTTTTGATAGTTGATAAGTTAACCAAGAGTGCTCATTTTATTCCGATTAGAGACACTTACGATGTCATTAAGGTGGCACGTGTGTTTGTAAGTGAGTTCATCCGTTTGCACGAGATACCTAAGAAGATCATTTTAGATAGGGACTCTAGATTCACTTCTAGGTTTTGGACAAGTTTGCAGTCAAACATTGGGGACTCAGTTGAAATTAAGAACAACTTGTCATCCTAAAACAAATGGGCAAACTGAGAGAGTAAATCAAGTCATGGAAGACATGCTTAGGATGTATGCCATGCATAATCAAACCCATTGGGAGAACTACCTACCTTTGGTAGAGTTCGCCTACAATAACAGTTTTCATAGCTCCATTGGAATGCCACCCTACAAAGCTCTGTATGGAAGGCCATGCAGAACGTCGTTGAGTTGGGATAGATTAAAAGAACGAGTAACAGTTGGGCCAGAACTGATTCAAGAGATGGAGGAACAGGTGATTCAAATTAGGTAGAGACTAAAGGAAGCACAGGATAGACAGAAAAGTTATGCAGATGCACACAGGACTGATCAAAATTATAAAGTGGGAGATTAGGTTTTCATTCATATCAGGCCTAATAAGAGTGCAATTCGTTTCAGGAAGGGGACAAAGTTGTCACCTCCATTTATAGGAATGTTCATAATCCAAGAGAAAATTTGACCCGTTGCCTATTGTCACGTACTGCCACCCCACTTGCATAAAACTCATAATGTTTTTCATGTATATGTTTTACGTCATTATGTTGCTAATGAATCACATAAACTGAATTGGAAGGAACTGCAGGTATTGCACGTGGGAACCCTCACGGTAGAACCGTTACGCATATTGGACTATAAAGTCTGACAACTCAGGAACCATTTGGTAGACCAAGTTAAGGTCCAGTGGGACAAGTATAGTCCAGTATCTGCTACTTGGGAGGATGTCGAGACACTACAACGAGATTATCACTCACCTTTTTGACCACCTCGAGAATATGTTTCTCGGAGGTTGGGTGTATGTAACACCACCTTTTGACTTAGAAAAGCAGGATTACCTGAGGCCTACACACCTTTATTTTCTATTCACAAGTGAAACTATTAAATAATACACTTGAACATTTAAGACGTATGAACCTTTATGAATGTTTAAATGTTATTGATGATGATAGATATGATGCAATCTACTATGTGAATGTAAATTATATGAATGTTTAAATGTTATTGATGATGATGGATATGATGCGATATATTGTTTGAATGATAATCCTATGAGGGTTTAAATGCTATTTGAATGATATTGGAAATGATGCAAACTATTATGTGAATGATAATTCTATGAAGGGGTAATGTTAATTGAATTATGGGGTATGATGAGATCTATTCTAACTTGAAAACATTGATGTTAAAGTTGTTGGTACAGGGATACTGAATTGAGAATTTAGTTGTATACAATTACATGATAATAATGCATAGATGCATACGAGTTTGTGTTATAGACTAATCTACAGGTCATTGGGCTATGAAATAGCTAAGGGATAATGATAATGAAAGTGGATGTCGTGACCATTGACCGAGAAACAATATGGTATGAATTTTTGTATGTGAAATTATATTGGTTTAGATGCATTTCTATGATATGTGGACCAGTGCAGGATTTCAGGTGGTGAGACTGCCCAAAACTGAATAGACGATGACAAAAATCCCAACAACACGGTCCCACTATATATTTCATTGTAGGGTGTGGACCCTAGTCATGTTAGGAGGGGTGGAGGCATTTCCCACTATGTATCCTACAAAACCTGGAGTCATGGGAGTACGGTGTTAGCTCACACTCCCCTAGACGTGTGATGATGGCTATCAGTTGCTTGCTGGGGAATCTTGGTCAAGATAGTGACACTTCCGCTTACGGGTTCTATTTGGAGTTAGGTCAATATAGTTGATGCTCCAAGATAGTCGAGTAGAGGAAGGATAGGAATGAAAATGGAAGCAAGTTAGGGAGGAAGGATGAATAGAAATAGTTGAGAGTGTATGGAGATTTGTCTTATGGTGGAATTTATTGTTTTTCCTTCAGAAAAGAAAATGGATATATATGAATATTAATAATTATGTAACTAAACTACAATTGTCTAAATAACATTGTTGAGCTAGATAATTGTAATTAAAGGATTTCACAAACATTTGATTGGTTTATTGTCTTCTATAAAATGAATAGTCTTGTTGAATGGATTAGATGCATATGGAAATTACTATAGAGATGATAGTTATTGTTATTAGTACATGCACAAGACTTGTATGTACTAGCTACACATGCATTTCTTGCACATGTACACTAGTATGTATGATTTTTCTTGGCTTACTTACTAATAATGTTGGTTATTTTTTATGGATGTGTGAACCATGTTTCTTTTCCCTTGTATCATAAAATACTTAAAACTTCGGGACGAAGTTTCCTGAAGGGTGGGTGTATGTAACAACCCTAGTTAAATAATTGCTTGAGGTTTATTAAGTTTAATTAATTAATTAATTAACGGTCCTAATGTATATTACTTAAATAATGATTATTTATTAATAATATTATTTATTTATTTATTGTTTAATGTATATTGAGTAATTAATTAATTAATTAATCAACTCATTTAATGTTTGGGTAACGAATTAAAGTTTAATAAATTTTAAATTATTTAATAGAAAAATTAACGTAATGGAGGGATAAGGCATTGAATGGAGGGATAAGGAATTAAATGGAGGGATAAGGTCGATGAAATTGAATGAAGGGAGGAGGCAGTGAATGGGAGGAGGATATGAGGAGCTAGAGGCATTGGAGAGAGGGGATTTTGATTTTGTGGGAGGAAGGAAGCATTATTTTTACTAAGGCACTGTATTTTTCTGTTTTGGAGTTTGGGGGTGGACTGTTAGAGGGGAGCATTGGTTGATGGGAGTTTTGGGCTTGGGGGCCAGGAATCCTCATGGAATCCTAGAGCTAGGGAGCCAGATAGGCTCTATTCCTAGTTGGAAGGGAGGAAAGATTCGGTTTTGGGTAGAGCAGCTTGATCAAAGTTTCATCTTCAGCTTGGATCGATAGATTTGGAGAAATAGCATCAGTTAGAGGTATGTATTTTCAATATTATGTTGTGTTAGGTGGTTATCATCATGCTATTGAATATGCTTATATGTTGAATAAGGAAATTGCTTATACGTTGAAAGACATTTTATGTTTAAATTTATGAATTTTATTAGCCTTTGTTAAATAGTGCTTTATAGTAACTGGTCGAGATGATGGAGAATTTGGTAATGATGCATCATGAATGAGAATGATGGATTGAGAAAGGGATCAAGAGGGTTGGAGCCTTGAGGGAGACTGAGAAACAATGGAAAACTCTACGAGGAGAGGGAGTATGGTGGGAGGTGTCAAATTAGTGAGGTTCTTGGGATGAACATGGAAGGCCAAACATAGAGAAAAGTCTCTATGATGAATAACATGGTTAGTTTCTTCTTTTCCATAAAGCGATGTGGGGGAGAGGGGGGAGTATGAGGCGTCGAAGTAAGCACATAGGTACATTCTTCATGTTTAATATTGTACTGATGGGATTTGGCATGGTAAACGACTTGGTGGTATTATTAGTATGGGAGACCCAGTAAGAGGTCAACTCAGTATAAAGTTGAAAGATCGCAGAAAATAGTGTTGTGGAAGGGGATAATGGTGAAATTTATGCAACAACACTTGAGGATAGTGATGCGAGGTCCTCCCTTTTGTACCGAGCCAAGTTGATATGAATCTATGTCGGGGGTAGTGGAAGTTGCATGTTTTGGACTAAGTCTTCGGAGACTATATGTTTTTTCCTACCATTTTCTAAAATGAGAGTGGTGAGTTCATGTTTAATTTGGAAGTTATGCCTAAAGAGGGGAACATTAGTGTGACCTGGTTCGGGCGTAGTCATTAGAATGAGGGATGGGTCGAATTTGGTGGAGTTTTTGAGAGAGATGAATTCTAGTTTCTCGAGAAAATCAATGGGTGTGACATATGCAACCAAGGTTTGATGGGGGCATATATATTTAATGGATCAATGGTCGACAGATTTATGGGAGTTGGTATTGTGAAAATTACACCAAACTTCATTTTTGGTCATCGACGAGGAAGAAGGATAATATTGAGTATCATAAGGAGGTGGGTTGTCATCTTGGGTTCCATTTAGTGGATATCAGATGTGAGGGATTACCTTACATTCTATTTCCAGAGCTCATAAGAAATCCTTTTCAAAAGAAGTGTTGTCCAAAATATCTACCTCCCTCCAGAGAGGGAACAACAGACCATAATTAAACTTAATTATTAATACCTCGTCTGACTCGCAGATATGGAGCTAGATGCGCAACTTGCATAAGACGTCAATGTATCCTTGAACTGACTGAGTGGAAAGTTGGTGTAGTTTCAACCACTTGGTGAGAATATTATGAAGATATCTTGGAGGGTAGAAGCATTCCTGCAATCCATGATAGAATGCATCCCAAGAATTGATACTGCCATTTTTTGGAGAAGGCAGGGTGCTTAGCTCCACGATCAATTCAGATATTTCCAATCGTGTGTCCCACTAAGTTTATGTTATTCCTTTGAGTTGGAGGTTGTCTATATTCAATTTGGTGGATTATTCCATCTCGGGGGAAGTCTTAAAGTATGTCGAGAGGTTACCGATCGAGGAATCGATCGTCTCACCATTCATTTATCCAATGAAATTGGGTAACTAAAAACGGGTGTCCAACTGCATGGTCACTAGATTCCAGTGATGTTGGAGTCAAATTAGTTCATGGAGAGCCAGTGCCAATTCTTCAACGAGAATTTTTGTGGCTACAATGGAATCCTCATTGGAGACTTCTCTTTGAGGTGACATGATATGCAAGCATGGAAGAGACACTGACGAGCACGTGAGATTAACCTTGATAAGGGTGCACTGATGCACCAATTCAAAGGTGCATAAGAACCCTGAAAAGGATGATTACGACTCTCTGATCAAGAGAGTGAAGAAAAAGTTGAATATCCCAAAAACAAAAATCTGTTTGTGAATCTGGTGGATAAAATTCAATCTTCTCCTTCTTCTTTATGTCTGGAAATTTCCCCAAGGCCCAAGCTATGATACCAATTGATATGATAAGAGGCCGCACTCAGCAAGGGTGACTCAATTTAATAGAGGGAACATCAATTTTGTGGAGGGTGCATTCAATACCAACGGCTTCACTGAGAGAGAAGTGCACCTTCCTTTGCCAATTAAAAAATTCCCCTACAACAAACTAAAACGAAGGGGAGAATAGAGGATGTCGCACTCGTTTAACCAATGTGAATTTCCTTCACAAATGCCCATGATGGTCAACACATGATCACAAGAGAGGGATCACCAATTCCTATGGTGCACAACGATCTCAAAAACTCACACAACAAAAAAATATTACACGCAGAAAAAGTGAGAGGAGAAGATTCAGAAGAACTTCATCAAATGTATTAGAGAAAAATGTCCCCTTTAATAATGTAGGGCGACTTCTTACAAAATTAATTGTTTCTTTTATTTTTTGGGACTATATGATAAGAGAAGTTT
>JZKD02S0448450.1:872253-896801 GCA_000966675.3 Picea glauca
TTCATAAGGCACAATACTTGCTAAGGTTTTGCAAATGGGGTAGCAAGCTAAGTGGGCTTGATTGTGGGGAAAACTTCACAGTTAAGCGCGCTTGAGCCAGAGGCGTCTTGGGATGCGTGACCACCTAGGAAGTCCTGGTTACCGGGTGCAAGCCCCATAAGTGATGATTGATGCTATGTGATTCATTTCATTGGCTTCAATCCCATTTCTTCACCCCTCTGACCATCACCCGATGCAATGAGTGCTAAGTGGACTATTCAAATCATGAGAATTATTGGTCAGTTGCGACTAATACTCCTGAATATGGGTCATAGAGTAATGACTTACACTACGCAGTTAATCCCGAAAATATTATTTTAGAATTGTTGATTTGAAAATAAATTTCGAGTTATGGAAATTCAGATTTGAAATTGTGAAAGGAAGTAATTATTATTTTTGTGACTGTTGGACACATGTATGAGATATATTTTTAATAAATTAAATTCTATAAAATAGGTGGAACAACCAAGCTAAAAGCATATGATTATGACTCCATGAGTGGGGAAAAGTTTTGATTTAATTAAGAGATGGTTTTTACAAGTGTGAGAAGTCGATTTCGATCATTGGAAGCCCCTAAAAATAAGAGATGTGTAAAGCTTTGAATTTCCGAAGGACATAAATGGATGGAAAAGTCTTAGGAAATGGAAAATAAGATATATACAACATATGTGTGAGGGAGGATGTTGCTTAGTATGTTGTGAAAATGACTATTTTATGTTATGAGCACAAATGGTGTTAAGAAAATGATTTTATGGAGTGTATAGAGAGACAATAGATAAGGAGTGATGCTCAGTTTTCCGTTAGGTGTCCTGGTCAAGGTAGGGGGTGCTCAATCTAGGGGGTGATCAGGACCAATAATTGTGATTATTTGGTATCTACGATTGCTTGGAATGTGGATGTTCCATTTGTTTTCCTAGTATCAAGGTTTATATATATGTACATTTGTTTAATTTCCTCTTGGATTATTTGAATAACATGTAGCTATCGAATTTTATGCATTTTGTTTAACCTATTACCATTATGTAGATTATGCATCTGCATGGAGCTATAAAAATATGATCTATATAGATGTGTTTTTTTATT
The DNA here is from genome assembly GCA_000966675.3 of Picea glauca. NCBI lineage: Eukaryota > Viridiplantae > Streptophyta > Pinopsida > Pinales > Pinaceae > Picea > Picea glauca. The sequence goes on from JZKD02S0448450.1 coordinate 873,376, forward strand.
TATGTAGAATCTAATTTGTTAATATAAAACTACAGAATTACAATTATCCTAGTTGATTATACTAGACACACACATATATGAATTTATATTTAGCTACCGAATTTGTGTATGCTATAGAATCAAAGCTATATAGATGTATTTATATTACACATGTAGGAATTAATGAGTTCATTTTATGTGTATGTTACAAGATTTAAATTGATATACGTGTATGCATGTCACAAAAAATAAATAGTTACATTGCGATGGATAGATACACCACATATAATTTATATTTTAGCTATAACCCTCGAAAAGAAAAGTTTAATTAATTTTTGGCACTGTCATACAGAAATCCTAGTTTCTGGAAAAATACCACATACAATAGAGTGTTTATAACTGATTAAACATTCACATAATTATTTTAAATAATTCATGGAAGTTGAAGAATGAATTTTAATAATGTCATCGAAATGTGAGAATAAGGGTTCTCTAACATTATTCCGAGTCTATGAATTTACAAAGTAAATCATGAGATAATGCAAGCAATAAGAGGAAACAAAAACTTTAAACAGTTGGAAAATAAGTTGGAAAATAACATTGTGTATTATTATTGTCCTTAGCAGCATGGTACAAAAAGAGTAGGAATAAGAGGACTCAATTATATTTAATCTTGAATAAAGGAATGCTATGCTTTAGAAAATACTTAGTTTTAAGCTATAATTTAAATATTATATCCAAAATGTAGCCACAGTATTGTTTACGAGTTGCGACGAAGGAAAATAATTATATTAGTAATACGATAAATTTAATTACAAAGTATTAATATCTACCAATACATATTCCTTTGGAATAGGAATGAAGATATAGGTGAATTCGCAGATATTAAATCGATTTAAAAAATCAACCAATGTGAAGTTAAACATATGTAATGAAAGAATAGAGTTCAATAGTTACAAAGTGGAACAATACAGATTAAAACAATTACAAATTTTATGGGGTTTATGACATGCGTTCCAAGAAAAAGAACCCGAGTAACTTTTCGAAAGGAATTCTAATTTTGGCAAAGGGAAGTGGTGATTCACTCCTCCTCCTCACCTAAAACTCCTCCTCCTCACGTAAAAGACAAAAGGAAATTCATATGAGAATTTTAAAGTAAAAGTTTTAGAATAAACATAGTAAAGTTCAAGATAGTTAATAAGTAAAGAAGGTTATAATTACTTATCTCCTGAAGTGTATCGAACCAGTATTTCCCCACCGAGCAAAATCTGGTTGATTCAGTTGTTTTGTATTCCTATCCTCAGAGTAATGCAGACATTTTCATGTAAATTTTGGTACTGGTTTAACACTTAGTCATGACGTTTTGAACTCCTAGAGGAATATGTGAGTGTGTAGGGAGGAGGCGACCAAGAAAGTACTCATGGGTTCCCTCCCACATGAGAGACCCATCATTACCTTTCATGCTATCCATTGATTAAGAACATACAATTATTCTTAAAATAAAGAAAATTCAAAACAAAGATGAAAAATATGTTTAAAGAAAAGTTATTACTAAAGACGATGACATGAAGAAATTACAGAGAGACTCCCTCTGCATAGACATAAGAAAACAAATCATATTTCCAAAATATTGTATTTAAAACTTATAATAACACAAGCCAAGAAAGAGTACAATCATTGAATACTGTGAACTTGAGTTATTTAAGATTCAACTGTGTCTACCAAATCCACAGTTTACAAATAGTCTTTCTCTAAGACTAACCCAACGAGAGGTTTTACTACGTGTGGAAAAATCAGATAAGTATCATTGATAAGAGAGCATGAAATCCAACATTAATACCTAATCACAGTTTATATATATATATATATATATATATATATAACAGAGAAAAAAACTGTAGTTTTAAAACCCTCTTTAAAGAAAACATCTTTAAAACATAGGTTAACTCTTGGACGAGGGTCTAGTGCGACCGAGAGGGGACAACAGAAACCAATAAAAGGTAAAAGGAATAGATACCAAACTTTTGTATATCATTTTTATTCTTTGTATACAATGAAAATGAGATAGTATGATCCCTCTCCAGATATTTCACCGTACTTATAAATAAAGGAGTAAATGGTGACATAGCCATAAATTATTCTACTATCTAAACTACCCTACAATTTATTGCAACAAATTCAAGTGAAGATGTGGGAAATAGCAGATATCTTTACCTGGTTCTTCTATGATTTCCATAAGTTTTAACATCTTTTATCCTTGGAAATAGAGAAACATTATCAAACCTCTCTATCAACGAGAGGGAAAGTCTTCCGAAAAAAAAACAAATGACATAATGAATGGGAAATGGTTGTAGAGCTATCTGGTTCACTCAATGACAGAACTTGATCCCATCAACTCGTACATAGCCTCAATAATTGTAAATTCTTACATCCAGCCATGTGATATGAGACACTTGGGGAAATTAGATTGGATATTGGTCTGTCATGTTAGGCCATTACGTACTAGAGCCATAAAGTTAATACACGTCTTTTCCCTTGCAACCTCACATTATACAATTTAAGAAGTTCTCATGGTAATGACCAAGCTAACCACTCAAACTTAGTATAGTGTGTAATATTTGTAATTTTACCCCTTTATGCTATTTCTACTTTACAAGACTTAATTTTTACCAAGGAAGAAATACCTTAAAGATTAGTATGCTTATGATTGGTCTAAAAGGTACACAAGAGTATATATATTTTTCTTAAGGGGAAAATCATGCAAACACCTTCCACTTCCTATGGTTCATGTGATTTCTTGGTCTAGGATCATTCAGATCTAATGAAATGAATTGGCTCTCGGGCCGTGTTGAGCCCTAAAAACTCTTTACACAGGTCCCTTTTCCTTTTGGCGTAGGTTCCACAAAAACCTACGAGCTCTTTTTCTATCCTAAGCCCCTTTTTCCATTAAAATCATATTTCATCCCTATCCCCTTTGCTTAAGCCAAAATGGGCTCAAAACCAAGCGCCAAACACAACACGATATTTTGGCACTCTGGAGCTCCAGGCTCTAGGAGTTTCAACACCTCAACTCCTTTGAATAGTCGAATTTGTGAATGGCCGAAAAATGGCAAGGATCAATGGTCCACAATGCGTTGATATCAATGGCTCAAATTCTATTCGGGAGTTCGAGATTCACTGAATCTTCCCACTCTAATGCACAACACTCATGAAGTGTCGAATGTCGAATTCTTGGATCCGATGACTATCATCTCTCCACAAACCAACAGTCCCTGTCCACTCCATGCTCTGGGCTTCAGATCTTTTCACATCACAAGCCACACATCCTCCTGAATCGCTGAATGTCGAACTGGTGATCTACGAATCTCATTCCTCCAACAACCAATGACTTTAATTCCCTTCAAAACTCTCGGCTTCATGGATTTTCAAAGCACCACTCCACAAATCAGTTGGAGTGTTGAATCAACGATTATGCATAGGGAATGATCCAATGGACCACATGCTTCCAAAAAATAAATGGCCATGATTCATTCTAGGACTCCGAGCTTCGGGAATCCTCGCTACTGCAACTTGAATTTCCTCCGAACACTGAACTACAGAAGGTCATATCAATGTTCCACATGTCCTCTTCAACCAACGATTTAGATTAACTACGACCTTCGTGATTTCTCAACCCAAAGCATCTCTCACCTCCAGTCTTTGAAGTACCAAATCTCTAGAATTTGAGATCTAGCGCCTCATGTCCCTCTCAAATGGAAGGTCAAGATGGACTATGGCCTTCAAGCCTTGAAATTTCTCGATCCACGACACTTTACACGTCCTTTCTCCCAGACTGTCGGGATTCCTAACTATCATCAATATGGTGACACGTGTCTCCTAGCTCCAATGGCTAGAATCTTCTTTGGCCTTCAAATATTTGGGAGTTTTTGACTCCACCCAACATAAACTCACCTCTTCCAAGGTACTAATTCTCCAAAATATGAGATTTGTTTCCATGTGTCCCCTCCCGATCGATGATGAGGATCTACTCTGGTCTTCAAACCTTTGGGTGGATTGAATACTCCACACTTTGGATCTCCCGGATAGATGGTCATCTATATGTAACCATCCACTCACATGTGTTCACTAGAATCGATGCTCCATATTTACTCCAGCTTCTGGGGCTTCATTTGTTTCATATCCTTCGCACCCCTTGCACGGAATTCGTCGAATATGCGAAGTCCGAAAACAGACTGTTGAAAACAGGGGATTTTCTAGAAATGACTATTTTTTGTAGTCAAGTTAAATCTAGGTATGTGACCAAACAAGGAGGAATTTGTGAAAACAAAAAGAGTCTTTTCTCAAGAACTAGTGTATATACAAAATCCTCTCTCTGTTTTTACACAGGTGTCATTTTTTGGGAGATACAAGAAGATATTTACAACTCATTTTTCAGATTTGAAAATACATGAATTTTCTTGTTTTACTCATCCTCTTTGAGCACATATTGCGAGGATATGGAGAGATATTTTGAAAAAAATAAATATTTTTTTTTCAAGAAAAATATCATATAAAAAAACCTCCCTCTATTTTCACACAGGTGTCATGGTTTGGGCGATACAAACTAATATTTACAACTCATTTTTTAGATTTGAAAATACATGAATTTTCTTATTTTAGTCATCATCTTTGGGAACATATTAAGAGGAGATGGAGAGGCAATTTGAAAAACCGAAAGAGGTTTTTCTAAATAACAATCTCATATACAAAAACTCCCTCAGGTTTTACACAGGTTTCATGTTTTGGGAGATACAATTAGATCTTTACAACTCATTTTTCAGAAATTCACCATATGTTGTGAAATGGGACAGATATCCCTTAATTTGATTCCACATGTTCCAAGAGGAGGTGTCAATTCAGAAGCACACACGAATTTTCAAGGATGATATTTTTTATAAACATCCTCAAATATTTTATCTCATTTGAATCTATTTAATGTTCTAAATTTCAAACCCGAGATTTTAGGTATGGGACTAATTTTCAAGATTTTTTGTAATCTTATTGATTTGACTAAGTGAATATTCGACCCTAGGAGGTGTCATCTATGTCTGTTTTGAGTATATTATATCCAAACTTGGAGGATCTAGTTGTTACCTCATAGATCTATAAATATCATCTAAAATCATATGGTAAAGGGGGAATTCAATCCGAGGGACTAAGAGTGAGCTGCAGAGAGGTTCAATCTCTGTAATTGGAATTTCATGTAATATTTTGAAAACATTTTTGTCCACCAAAATTGTATGTAAGGATTTCAGCTCATAATAAAGTGTATGTTCATTTTTTTTTCTTATTTCTTTGTAAATCATTTTTTGTTTCTTCTACTAGAATATGCATTGCTACTATAGGATATATGTATTCATTTGATGTGCTGAGAGGGATTCCATGTAGGGTATGTTGTAGTATTTTCCATAGACTTATTCGACTATTTAACTCAGATTTATAAAAGGTTTCTGAATACTGAGTTACTCCTCCATTGTTAGATATATTAAAGATCAAGGTGTTCTTTGATTGTCTTACACTTTTGTTTCCTCACATTGCCTCATTTCACTTATGTATAACATTATCATTGATCTAATCTTTATTAGCCTAATCTATTGCACATAGAAATTTGCCACAAAGAGCCTAATTCTAAACCTTATTGAAGCCAATTGTTGATCCTACCACTCTCAAAGTTTTCCCAATCCTTTTCCTAAAACCAATTAAATCAATATTTACTAGGCTTGACTCAATAGCATTATTGAGTCGAATTCTAGTGCTAACTACTATGGTAAAGAGGAGAGTTGTTTTATTTCCCATATGCATATTCCGAATGGAATTTACTTCTCTCTAAATTGCAAGCTGGAACATTCTCCTCTAGCAATATTTTCTTTTGTTTATTTTTCAAATGCAATAAAATAACTTCAAATGCAAATCTTTTTTTCTTCCTTACTTTCAAACAAAACAAAATATTTCAATGACAATGCAAAGTATCTCAAAGAAAAACTATGCAAACAAAAAATGCACTCAAAAATTTGACAAGAACTCAAAGAATTCAATTGCAAGAATGCCTCCAACACACATTCAAACAAGAATCCAAAAATGCAAAGTAAAGGAAAACCACTTTTTGAAATCTTAAAGATCAAGTAGAAAAGATCAAATATCATTCCAAAGTTGTAGTAAGGACAAATATTTTAGGAGTGCACTGAATGGAGAATTTTTTTTCCAAGGAGGATAAGAGTGAGAAACTAGAAAACAAGGCTTAATGCAACACATGCAATCCCCAAATCAATGAAAGGGACTCCAAAAGAAAAACAAGTAAAACACCTACGAGGCCTTGGAATCAAAGAGACAAAAATTTGAATGCCTACAATTGATAATGATCAAACTACCGATGACATAAAATCGGCCAAAGGATCAAGTTAACCGAGGAAAATCATGCACACTTCACAATTCGATATGAGATGGAAACTCAAAGGAGGCAATAAAAATATGATAATCACTAAAATTTAATCAGTGAAACCCATAATCATGCATGAAGGACTCTAACATAAGGTTCCAATATAGAAATGCGAGATAAAATAGGCAAGGCAAGATTAAACTCAACCCAGAGAGAATATTATCACCACTCCAACACTGCAAACAAGAAGAAGATGAAGATTTCATGGTTCCCAAAAACATTAATAAATGAGGATAATCACAATGGTATTCCCTTGTATTCGCTTATAGGGGGAATGAAGTCTAGAAAGTGGTGAAAAGACACAAACCTCACCCATATCTGAGAAAGGGTCACATTCTTGACTCAGTAATCTTTTCAATAGTGATGAGGTAGGGGGAGATTTAAAGAAGATGCATAGAATAAGAAAAGATAAAGCAACAAATAAAATTCAAAGGGATACAAAACACTAAGGAAATATTAAAATTTGTGATCCTCATTGGAGTCAACAATTTTTGTAGTGAAAATTTTTCCTTTGTGGATAGGTGATACCCCTCTTGGATCAAGACTCCTTTGACACAACAAAAAAGGTAAAAAATGGTTCCCTAATTTCCCCTTAAATGTATTATATATTCCCTCAATGAAAATGAGAAGAGAAGATGAGAGAATGGGATATATGACCTACCTCCTTTGAGTATTTTTTCCTCATTGTTCCAGCTCTGTATCTTAACATCCAAGCTCTTGGTGCAAAAGTGATTCAGGTGGATCCAAAATCACTCGAAAATACTCAAATGCAGAAAAGGAGGATCTAGGAATGACCCAAAAGTCTCATAAGGGTCCCTAGGCTCAGAAAATGCTTAAAAATAAAACTTATCAGAATTGGATGAAACAAGTAGCATTGCGTCCGTCTTGTTCTCCTGATTCTGGCCATATATTTACTTTCTCAAATGGAGCTCGTATGAAGAAGTTATGACACTCTGAAGTTTTTCGAAAACAACTATAAAAAGCCAAACAGTGAATAGGCTATACTAATGACATCAGCAGTACAGATGCCAACGTTAGCATGACACATGTCACCTTCTAGAAGCTAGCAGTTTGGCGGATCTAGCCAAATCTAGCGGTTTTTCGCCAAATCTAGCGGTTTTCCGCCAAATCTGGAGGAGGTTCGCTAAGTTTGACGAACTAGTTAGCGGATCTGCTTATTTAACTGGGCATGAAAAATGAGGCAGAGGGGGAGTTGGCAGAGGTTGCATTGGAATCCATGCCAGGAGGTGTCCCAGGCAACCTGCTCAAAAATAGATCGACTTTATACTCAAAAGTTGCAAAATTTCAAGAGGATTTCGAATATGATATATGTTTCTTCATCAGAGTAGCCGAATAGAAAAGTGTCTATAGAAGAGGAGTTGGCATACTTTTCGAGACTATACAGATCTGACAGGAAAAAAATACATTGGAATCCATGCCACGAGGTGTCCTAGGTGACCTACTCAGAAATAGATCGACTTTATACTCAAAAGTTGCAGAATTTTGAGAGGATTCTGAATATTCTATCTGTTTCTTCATCAGAGTAGTCAAACAGAAAAGTTTCTCCAGAAGAGGAGTTGGCATGTTTTTCGAGACTGTATGGATCTGACATGAAGAGGCTGCATTGGAATCCGTGCCAGGAGGTGTCCCAGGTGACCTGCTCAGAAATAAATCGACTTTATACTCAAAAGTTGAAGAATTTCGAGAGGATTCTGTATATGCTCTCTATTTCTTCATCATAGTAGGGAAACATGAAAGTGCGTCAAGAGCCCATTTGAGCAAGCCAAGCATACTTGAGTTTACAGTAAAAAGTTGCCGAATGACGTTTTCCAGCCACCTATGATGTCTGTTTCTGCCCAGAATCGCAAATCTGAAAGTTGTTTTTTGGGAGCTCTTATGTAAGCCTTTCTTTGTAATTTTTAAGCATTTGAGATTAATTAAAGAGAGGTCTCACTATTGGAGTGGACCCAGAGATGTAGCCAGGAAGTCTGGTGAACTTCGTTACCAATTATTGTTCATAGATGGTTTTCTTACATGTTTATGTGCTCATGTGCTTGATGGATGTTATTTAATTTTGCATTTCAAATAAGGTTAACAGATAAAAATTCACATGCAAATAATGGTTAAAAGATCTTGAATTTTAGATCAAGTTAAATTTCAGATCAAGTTGGTATCAGAGTGAGGTTAACCATTTGCTTTGTGAGTTGATCTTAACAAGATCCAATCTTCAGCGTGGTGAAGGTTAACTTGAAGAGTTTGATCTAGAGGTTGGATCAAGAAGAGGAAGGATGTCTTCACCAAAAGTAGAAGAAGGAACTTCTTTTATCGCTTCTGAAGGGGAATTTCTGAAAGCTTTCATGAGAATGCAAATGATAGTAGAGGAGATCTATCAAGATCGAAAGAAAGGTGAACAAGGTGGACCATGTCATACAGAAGGTAAAAAAGAATAAGGTGGTGAGGAAACTCCTAGAACCCCGCCAACTTCTCCATCTTTTCTCGATGTTTCTATTCCTTCTCCATTTGAAAAACAAAAAACAAAATTTGATCCTAATATGCATCATTTAAAGCTTGATATTAAGTTTGAATTACCTATGTATAATGGAGAGCTTAATGCTGAAAAACTGGACAATTGGATCCGTCAAATTGATGTTTATTGTAGGATTCAAAAATTTACTGAAGATGATGCTAAAATTCAGTTGGTTTCTCTGCGACTTGGAGAGACTACTCTCATTTGGTGGGAGAGAAGATCTCAAGAGGATCTTGCCACAAAAAACAAAATTGTTTCCTCTTGGTATGAGTTCATTTCAGTGCTTAAAAAACAATTTTATCAATTAGGGTATATGGAGCAAGCTATGATGGATTGGCAGAATTTGAGACAAAGTAAGGGACAAAGTATGCAAGAATACACACAATAATTTTGAAAAAGAGCATTGGTACTTGGTATACCTCTCTACACCCAGGAAACTCTTCTCAAATATATAGGAGGATTGCATAGTTATTTACATCATATGATATTGATGTTTAATCCGATTAACCTTGATGAGGTATGTGTTCAAGCAACTCACATTGAGTCAAAATGGAAGAGTGTTCATGATGTTTCTTCAGCTGAATCCATCCAGGCAAAAGAAGACAAGGAAAAGAGGAAATTTAAACATGCAGCTACAATGAAGAAGGGCCATGAGAAACCTACATGCTCGCATTGTCAAAAGAAAGGGCATTAAGAGGCAAAGTGTTGGAAGCTACATCCTAAAATGAAACCGAAGTGGTTTAAATATCGGAAGGGGAAGCAAACATCGATGGTTATCGTTGAGGACCTTGGATTAGATTCCAAGGACGAAAAAAAGAAAACAATCATAGGTGTGAAAGGTAAATCTATTGTTGATGATGATGCTAACATTGGTTCTTCATGTGCTTCTACTTCTAAAGATGATGGCAATTATAAGGATAGAAAGAGAAATGCATTGTTTCATATAAGAGTGATTACAAAACAAACAAAGGTTGACACACTAATAGATAGTGGATCTCAAGTTAATCTTATTTCAGAAGAAGTAGTTAAGCAAATGGGATTAACAACAAAACCACACAAGAAACCTTATCCATTAAGTTGGGTATGCAAAGATAAAAGATTACAAGTAACACAACAATGTGATATAAAGTTTGCAATTACATCTAAGTTTGTATATGATGTTGAATTTGATGTGGTCCCACTAGATATCTATGGAATTGTGTTGGGCAGTCTGTACTTATATGATTGAAAAACGATCTTCTATCGAGAACATAATCAATATCACTTGTTTAAAGAAGGAATTGAGTACATAGTGCATTCACATTCATTCAAAAATGACAAATCATTGGGCACTACACAACAATTAAAAAGGGTTGTTAATGCAAGTCAGAATTTGGCACTTATGTCTATACAATATAAGGAAGAAAAGAATCCTAAGCATGAAAAGGAAGTGTCATTTCACTACAATCAACCTGTTTTGGTTGATAGTGTTTCTATGGTTAAAAGTCATCATGGTTCGGGTACAATCTCTTTCACATGTTCAATGTTTATATTCAACTTATTACTCATCAGCAGTATGTGGTTGGGTCCAACAATGTTGAATGAAGATGTGATTAATGTACTTAACAATGTCAGTGCAGTGTTGATTGTTGTATTGCTGAGTCAAATGTACAGGTTCTAGGAGGAATGGATAGGTGATATAGAACAAGTGAGACAAACATGTCATCACTTATGTTTTGAATGATTTCATGTTTTTTTTGGTCCAAAACCTTCTCAGTGGGGAGGTGTGATCCAGGTGGATCCAAAACCACTCGAAAATACTCAAATGTAGAAAAGGAGGATCTAGGAATGGACCAAAAGTCTCTGAAGGGTCCCTAGGCTCAGAAAATGCTCAAAAATCAAAGTTCTCATAATTGGATGAAAACAACACCATTGTGTCTGGCTCGTTCTCCCGATTCTGACCATATATTTACTTTCTCAAACGAAACTCGTATGAAAAAGTTATGACACTCTGAAATTTTTCGAAAATAGTGATAAAAAGTAAAACAGTCAACAGGCCATACCGATGACGTCATCAGTATGGATGTTGACGCCAGCATGACACATGTCACCTTCTAGAAGCCAAGAGTTTGGCGGATCCAGCCAAATCTGGCAGATTTCTGCCAAATTTGACGGTTACCGCCAAATCTGGAGGAGGTTCGCTAAGTTTGAAAAACTGGTTAGTGGATCTGCTTATTTAACCGAGCATGAAAAATGAGGTAGAGGGAGAGTTGGCAGAGGCTACATTGGAATCCATGCCAGGAGGTGTCTCAGACGACCTGCTCAGAAATAGATCGACTTTATACTCAAAAGTTGCAGAATTTTGAGAGGATTCTGAATATGCTATATGTTTCTTCATCAGAGTAGCCAAACAGAAAAGTGTCTCCAGAAGAGGAGTTGGCATGCTTTTCGATATTGTATGGATCTAACAGGAAAAGGATGCATTGGAATCCGTGCTAGGAGGTGTCCCAGGTGACCTGCTCATAAATAGATCGACTTTATACTCAAAAGTTGTAGAATTTTGAGACGATTCCGAATATGCTATTTGTTTCTTCATCAGAGTAGCTGAACAGAAAAGTGTCTCCAGAAGAGGAGTTGGCACGCTTTTCAAGACTGTACGGATCTGACAGGAAGAGGCTACATTAGAATCCGTGCCAGGAGGTGTCCCAGGTGACCTGCTCAGAAATAGATAGACTTTATACTCAAAAGTTGCAGAATTTCAAGAGGATTCCGTATATGGTATCTATTTCTTCATCATAGTAGCCAAACTGAAAAATTCCTCGATAGCCCATTTGAGAGAGCCAAGCATACTCGAGTTTACATTCAAAAGTTGTAGAATGACGTTTTTCAGCCACCTATGATGTTGTTTATGCCCAGAATCGCAGATCTGAAAGTTGGTTTTTGGGAGCTCTTATGTAAACCTTTTCTTTGTAATTTTTAAGCATTTGAGATTAATTAAAGAGCGGTCTCACTATTGGAGTGGACCTGGAGATGTAGCCAGGAAGTCTAGTGAACTTCATTACCAATTATTGTTCATAGATGGTTTTCTTGCATGTTTATGTGCGCATGTGCTTGATGGATGCTCTTTAATTTTGCATTTCAAAGATGGTTAATAGTTAAAAATCCACATGCAAATAATGGTTAAAATATCTTTAATTTTAGATCAAGTTAAATTTCAGATCAAAGAGAAATCCTACAACAGACAAAACAATACTTTCTTCTTATACAATATAGCGCTACAAAAACTAAGTCTATCTATATTTAACTAAGAAAAAATGGACATTCATACAATAAGAAACATAAACATGAGGGAAATAGGCCAAATTATATTATATGGAAAGAAATAAAGAAATTACAACTTTGGTGTTGATGTTGCAATTGGTCCTCCAATCTCTCCTTTCAAACCCTTTGAATGCCACAAGATCAATGGTATGATACTCTAAATTTCTTCCTCCCTTTCACCCAAGAATCACCTTCATTATATAGGAGTTGAGGCATAACAACCATACGATAATTTGAGGAGTGGATAACATGAAATGTGGAATTTGTTTAACAGACAATAATGACATTGCCTTGGATAAATGGTAGCTCGAACCAACCCCTAACAAACTGAAAAATCCTTGAGAAAAACCTCTCAATATAAGGTATGATGGTTATAACCACTTCATTTCTCCCCTAGAACTAAGCATAGGGGGATAGTATCATTCCCATAAAACTAATAAAGGAGTGATGAAAAGGGTTTATCCTCCTCTGTGTATGGGCACGAGAGCATTTATATTTAAAAAACACAAATAAATTAAGGTGGAATACAATATTTCAACCTTTAGATGATAAATTTCTTCCCCAACATGTCTAGGGATTATGAAAAATATTCCCACATGGTGATGAAATTGCAACACTTAAGTGCAAAACTTGGTAAAGTGTGAGACTTAAGTGTGACACTTGGTAGTGTGACACATAGATGTGTAACAATAGATTTTTAAATAAATTGAACTTGGCTGTTATAAATGGGTATCCCGACACCATGCCTAGGGAAATTCATAAGTGGTTTCCAATTTTTTTCGAAGAGAACATGATTATGCCAAAATACCACCTATATGAAATAAGTGTGGAACTATTGAATGAAGTAATAGAACATCAATATGTTTCAATGATGATTTTGGCCATGCCTCTTACTGAATATTCCCATAGGTGGTTTAGAGGACTATGTTATAATCATTTGGAATCCTATGATGAGTTTTCTAAGTTTCTCAAAAGAAAATTGTCAATAAAGAAGGATAGTGGGATGCTACTAGCATAGTTTAATGAAATCAAGAAAAAGGAAAATGAAACAGTGAAGGAGTTCAACACTAGATTTGAAAAACTATATGACTAGAACCTGGATGACCTATGTTTTATAGTAGTAGTCATCGTGTCCTCTTAGTGAATTATTTTGAAGGAAAATTTGATTTCATCCTCAAGGATAAAGCACCAGATACTTTGGAAAAGGCCAAATAGTATAGTACTTAGATCGAAGAAAATATCCCGAGATCAAGGATTGATCATTTTTGGTTTCCTGGATCCAAAGTTGAGGTAAAGAAAAAGAACCTAACCGATGTTACACCAGATCCAATTACTCTCTTGGTTCAAAAATTTGATCAAATGAATACTAAGTTTGTCCAAAGTGAGGACCAAATTATGAATAGGTTGACAACATTGGAAAGAAATCAATTTTCTCCAAAGACACAAGTTTTCAGAAAACAAATTTGGGTTGCAAACCATGGCCTAAACAGGAGGAAAAGACTCCAATTTCTCTATTCTAGTTGGAATGGTGAGTACAGAAGGAATTCAGTGGTTCTCTCCTTTTAATGAACCATACTCAGAAGAAAAGTGTCCAAGATGAACCAGGAAGGATTTTACATGTTCTCTGACTCAAATGAATTTCAGTGACACCATATTTTCTTGTCAAGATGATGAGTGTGTAGAGATTACACAAGAAAAACTTGAAGAAATCACAAAAATAGGTTGAAAGAAGGGACAACTTAGAGCACTAAATCATCTAAATGAGAATACTAAAAATGAGTCGAGGAAGAAAGAAATGCCCACATATGCAAGAAGGAAGAGAGTTATAGTTACTCCACCACCAGATCCATTCTCTCCACTGCGAGAAAAAGAGGATCCACCTCAACTGATCCAAAAAGGATCCAGAGAAGGCTAAGAAAAACCCATAACTCGCAGAGGAAACTCAAGATTCTTAGAATGGCTTCAACATATAAAGAAAGGGAAAAAATTCAAATTTCCCAAAACTCGGTGAAAATGGCATGGTCACGAAGAGAGTGTCACAAGATTTATAATAGAGAAAACATATCGTCAAACATATTTATGGATCAAAATATATTCGCAGTTAACATTTTGGTCAACCTAACCTAGTCAAAAGGGATGAGTCATCATTTATACTTCTGACATCAACATCGGTATGCATGACTTCATCGTTGGTACAACTTAGGTGGAAAGCACAAAGGGTGGCACATGTCATGATGATGTCATCATGATGACATGGAAGCACCTGAGGCTGCCACGTGTCACTCATTTTTGGACTTTTTGGGCTAACATGTGGAACAATGGAAATGTGCCATGTGTCAGTCTGTACAAGACACGTGGAATCCGTAAAATACGTGGCACAATGACATGTAATCCATACAACATGTGGCATGATGATGTGGTAGATAGGTGACATGGTAGGGTGACTGTACAAGGATTTGATGTGGGCCAATGTTTGGTTGCCACATGGCCCAGTCATGGGATGCCACGTGGTAGTGGACAAATTCCCAATGACGCCCACCAGCCAAAAATTAAAAAAAAATATATATTAAATATACTACCAAAACTGGCGGCGGTTCTTCCAGATTGGAGGCATATTCCACCAGACCTCCAAAATTAGCACTCAGCCTAAAGCTCCGCCAAATGGTTGTAACCATATGATAAAAGGGTAGGCCTGCAGGTTCAACCCTGGGACCGACACATAACCAATGTCTTAAAATATCCACCGCCAACCAATTCACCAACAAAACCATTAATTCTCAATCACCGACATTATTTTATAAAAAGGGGTTTCGCCAATGTATGAAGGAGAGACCAAGACACAGAGGTGCGAACAAGGTACACATTTCGAGAAAATTTTCCAGTCATTAATTGGATATGTAGGCATGGAAACTGAGTTCAGATTTTTCTTGGCTCCAAAAGTGCCAGACTCGGATCAAAGGGTGGAGATAGTCATTTTTAGGTAATCCGATGCCATGAATGCAGTGGTGATGTTTGTTTTCTAATCTAAGAAAACATTATGTAGCTTAAATCTAGAATGTGGTATACTTATGTATTTTTCCCAATTATTTTGTGGAGTTAATAAAAAGTCCTACCCTTTTAAGAGAAGCACCAGGAGACATAGTCGAATAGGGACAAACTCCATTATCAAGTTTATTTTTTCATATTGCATGCTTATATTTCTTTTCTTTTAATATTTTCCTTCTTTATGGTGTACTTTAGTTTATGCGCATTTAATACAACTCTTTAGTAATTCTCCAAACAAAAAGATCTTGGATCATGTTGGTATTAGAGCAGTCGTCTTTGACTTGAATTGTTGAGTATGAATGCTTACTAGGGCCAAGCATAAGCATGGTGAAGTAACTCTTACAAATTTCAATCCCGAAGTTGGTCATGCATCCCGAAGGAAGAAAATAGCAGAAGAGGAAATGTATGATGAACTAGAGAAAAACTTTCACATGGTTTTTTATCGCATGTCAAAAATGGTCGAACGAATGTATGGAGATTACGAGAATAGGATGAAGAAAAAAGAGAAGAAAAAGGAAGCACATGTAGATGTTGATGCTTCAGTAAACCAAGGGGTTGGATGAGATCCTCCTGAGCCTCCATGTTCACCTTCAAGTTCTAGTTCTTCTTCCTTTGAGAATTCTCATCATTCTCATCATTATAGCCATTAAGCCTCTTTTAAGAAACCATTATTAAATCTTGATGTAAATTTTTATTTACCTATGTTTAATAGAGATGTTAATCCGGAAAATCTAGATAATTGGATGTGACAGGTTGAAGTATATTTTTGTGTTCAACATATTGATGAAAAGTTAAAATGCAATTATCTTATGTTCGGTTGGAAGGCATCACTCTCGTATGGTGGGAGAGAAAGATTCAGGACAAGAGTAAGTGTGGTAATATTCTTTCCTCATGGTCAGAATTTAAATCAAAGATAAGAAAGCAGTTATATCCAATAGGGTATTCACATAAAGCGATGATGGAATGGAAAACTTTAAGGCAAAGTAAAGGTCAAAATGTACAAAGTTTCATAGAATAATTTAGAAATAAATCTCTTGCATTGAACATTCCTTTGGATTCTTATCAAACTTTAATGAAGTATATTGGCGCACTTTACAGTTGTATTCGTCATACTTTACTCTTGTTTAACCCCACTAGTCTTGATCAAGTTTTTGTGCAATCCACTCACTTTAACAATAGGGGCAAACATGTTCAATAAGATCCCATGAAGAAACATTCCAATCTCTCACATAAAAATTTCAAGAAGTTTAAAAGGAAGGAAAAGAAGACTGCGACAAGGACGAGAGAATGAGGAAAGCCATCTTGCACTCATTTCAAGAAAAGTGGTGATGATTATTAACACTGTTGGAAACTGCATCCAGAGAAGAGACTGAAACAGTTTAGTGGAAAGGAGAAGGAAAAAACCATTGCTACAATGCAACAAGCTCTTGGTTCTGATTTAGGAGATGAAGGAAAGATCCCAGTAGTTGGAGTACAAGGTAAATATTCCCTTCATTCTAATTCAATTTCCAATAATGAATCTCATGAAGATGAACAAAAGAGGAATGAGTTATTTCATATACGAGTTGTATATAAACATACTAAGATAGATACATTATTTGATATGGGATCCCATGTAAACTTAATATATGAAGCACTTGTCAAGAAGATGGGTCTTGTAACAAAACCACATCCAAAGCCTTATCCTCTTGGTTGGGTATGTGATAAAGAAAAACTTAATGTCACCAAACAATGTAGGGTCATATTTTCTATTGCTTCAAAGTTGATTGATGAAGTGGATTTGGATGTTGTACCGTTGGATATATGTGGCATAGAGTTGGGAAGCCCTTATATTTATGATAGAAAAACAGTCTTCTTTTTTCATGATAACAAATACCACCTTACTAAGGGGGGAGTGGAATATATTGTTAGATCTCACAACATGAGGGTAAATACAACACCTGTTAGTGCAGGGAAAATGAAAAAAATTATAAAAACTAATAAGAGATATGTACTCATGGTTGTAAGAGAGAAAGATGTCAGGACATTCAACGGTTTTCAAGGATGTAATCCATCTCATAAAAATGAATTAATTGATAATGTTTCTAAGTATGATGATATTTTTCAGGAACCAGATGGATTTCCTCCTAGAGGGAAATCCAACATGAGATACATCTTCAACAGGATTCTCCTCTTCCTAATGTGGGCATGTACATGATGCCAGTTGTGGAGATAGAAAATATAAATAAGTAGTACAAGGATTATTGGATCAAGGGGTCATAAATCCCATTTCATCTCCTTGTGGTTCTTTGATCATGATGGTGCCAAAGAAAGATGGTACGTGGCGAACGTGTGTTGATTACTAGGCCTTGAATAAAATCATGGTGAAAAATCGATACCCTCTTCCTCGTATAGATGATTTACTTGATCAATTGAAGAATGTTGTTTATTTCACTAAGTTGGATTTGCTAAGTGGATATCATCAAATCAGGGTCTCAAAATAGGATACATGGAAAACTGCCTTTAAAACCAGACAGGGATTGTTTGAGTGGTTAGTTATGTCAGTTGGGATTGTGAATGAGGTATGCAGGCCTTTCCTAGATGACTTTGTGATTCTGTATTTGGACGACATTATTATTTTTAGTGGGACTTCTGATGAATATGTATAGCATGTAAAGTAGGTATTGGATACTTTTCAAAGGGAAAATTTGTATGTGAAAATGTCTAAATGTGAATTTATAAAGAAAACACTTGTATACTTAGGTCATATTGTAGGAAGAGGACAATTGAAAATTGATCCATCCAAAATTGATGTAATTGTAAATTGGCCTGAGCCAAAGAGTGTAACCGAAGTATGAAGCTTCTTAGGTGAAATCTAGTATTGGAGGAGATTCATTCCCAACTTCTCCTTTACAGAAGATCCATTGCATGACTTAACCAGTGTGAAGAACAGTTTTCGGTGGGAAGGAAAGCCTATATGTTCCCACTCTAAAAATTTTAACCAATCTATTGTTAACTATCCTACATATGATAAAGAGTTGTATGAATTAGTTCAAAGCGTAAAAAAATGGAAGCAATACCTTTTATGGAAGGAAACAATCATACATACAGATCACCAACCCTTACAGTATCTCCAAGCACATACCAAACTACAACAATCTTGACACTATAGATGGATGGGTTTTCTACAAAAATTTCATTTGATAATCAAGTACAAGAACGATACAAGTAACAAGGTAGTTGATATGATTTCTAGACCTCCTAATGTTGCTTCTATTATTTTGAAGAATACATTTTTATATCATGATAGCTATGTAGAACAACATGCCATCGATGAAGATTTTAAAGAAGTATATGAGAAGCTAACCCATGGTGCACAGGTAGAGAACTATTGTCTGCAGGGAAAAATACTCTACCATCTTGGAAATATATGTATTCCTACAAGTGAATGAGTCCATGTAATACGAGAAGCACACACTTCTCTTATGTTTGGGAATTTTGGTGTAGGAAAAACTATGGCTAATTTGCAGAGGTTTTGTTACTAGCCTCAAATGAAATCAATTGTAACTAAATATGTAAAGGGGTGTATGATTTGTTCTACTTGTAAGCCCACTAATAAAAAGTTGGGGCTATACTGAACACTTCTTGTTCCATCCCATCCATGGGAAAGAATTTCCATGTATTTTGTAGAGGGTTTACCAATGACCAAAGGGGATCATGACTATTTGTATGTTGTAGTGGACTAGCTTTTGGAGAATTATGGATACCAAATTGAAGAGGAGCATTGCTTTCCATCCACAGACTGATGAACAGATAGAGGTGATAAACAAAAAAATGGTACTTTTACTTCTAGGCTAATGCAACAAGCATCCCAAGTTATGTGATGAACATATATCCTATGTACAACATGATTATAATTGAGATTTACATTCATACACTCAGAGTTCACCTTTTGAGACATGTTTTGGATATATAACCAAGGTTCCTTTGAACTTAATGTATGGAAGAGATGTTGATGTGAATGAAGAACGAACAAAAGACAGATCCCACAAGTTCATCCAGAGGATCCAATAGATACACCAGGAAGTAAGGGAACAATTGGAGAAAAGTCAAGCACAATATAAAGATCAACATGAAAAGCATAGGGTTGATCATCAGTTCCAGGTTGGAGACTGTGTATAGCTTCACATCAACAAGGAATGATTGAAGGGTGAAGGAAAGAAACTCAAACACATCTAATATGGACCCTTCACCATCTTGGAGGAAAGAAGAAATAATCCTTTTTGTTTAGATATTCCACCGTATATCCAAAGTTACTCTATTGTGAAGATAGAGAACTTGAAATTTTTTGAGCCCCCCATGATCATGAATTGGGATGAGGAAGTTTCAATACCTTCATTTGATCAGTTTTCACCTCAGTACTTGGATGAGTTACAGGAAAATATTATCCTGGACAGAAGAACAAGGACTTAACGCAGGGGTGATGTTGATTATATTCGAGTAGGATTAAAGGGAACACATCCAATCAAGACAAAGTGGATTGAAAAGGATAAAGTGAGGGGAATATTCCCTCACTTACCTATTGATTGATGAAATATTTTAGTGGTCCAAAAAGCTCTCAGTGGGAAGGTGTGATCCAAAGAAGGCTAAAAACAACTTGGAACTCACAGAGGCAACTCAGGATGCTCAGAATGGATTCAAAAGATAGAGGAAGGGAAAAAATTCAAAGTTCTCAAAACTCAGTCAAAATGGCATGATCGTGAAGAGCGCATCACAATATTTCTAACGGTGCAAATGAATCATCAAATAGAGTTACAGATGAGTCAACACTAGTCAACAAGGATGAGTTAACATCCATACTGCTAATGTCAGCATTAGTATGGATGACGTCATCATTCGTACAACTTATGCTGCAATCCCAAAGGGCGACACGTATCATGATGACATGGAAGCATCAAAGGTTTCCACGTGTCACTAATTTTTGGAATTTTTGGGCCGACATGTGGACCAATGGAAATGTGCCACGTGCCAGTCCATACATGACACATGGAATACGTACAATACGTGGTAGGATAACGTGGCCTCCTCACAACACGTGGCAGGATCACGTGACAAAGAGGTGACATGGCAGGGTGACTGTACAAGGAGGTGACATGCCCCAATTTTTGGTTTCCACGTGTCCTAGTCCTTGGTTGCCAAGTGGCAGTGGAAAAATGTCCAATGACACCCAACAACCAAAAATAATAAAAAATATATATTAAATATACTGACAAATCTGGCGGCAGTTCCGCCATTTTGGCGACATATTCCACCGGACCGCTAAACTTAGAAATCCCCCTAAACCTCCTCCAAACGGTTGTAACCATATGCTAAAATGGGAGGCCCATGGGTTCAACCCCGAGACCTCCTCCTAACCAATTTCTTAAAATAGACACCGCCAACCAACGCGCCAACAGAACCTATAATTCATAACCTCTCACATTATATTATAAAAAGAGGTATCGCTAGTGTACGAAGGAGATACCAATGAGTGAACATACAGAAAAGTCACGCATGTAGAGAAATTTTTCTGGTCAGTAATTACAGATGCATGCACAGAAACCGAGGAGAGATTTTTCTTGGGTCCGAAAGTGCCAAACTCGGATTGAGGTGTGGAGACAATCATTTTTAGGTAATTCGACGCCACAAATGCACTGGTGATTTTTTCTTTCTGATCTGAGAAAATCTTTTGTAGCTTAACTCCAGAATGAGGTATAATTCTGTATTTTTCCCAGTTCTTTTGTGGAGTTAATAAAAAAAGCTACCCATTTGAGAGAAGGACTCGAAGATGTAGTCCACTAGGGATGAACTCTATTATCAATTGTTTTCTTTAATATTGCATGCTTCTGTCTCTTTCCTTTTGAGATTTTACTTCTTTATGGTCTATTTTAGTTTATGGTCATTTAATACAACTCTTTAATAAGTCAATGGACGAAAATTTCTTGGATCATCAATCTATAGAATAAATACATCCACCTCCTCCACCACTGATAAACAACCTGCACCAACCAATAAAGAAATTTAGTTGAATATAAACGTATCGATCATGATGGGAAAGATGAACATGTCAATAACTATAGTTGAGATGTGCAAGATACCATATGTGAGAAGAGAAGTTATGAAGGAATTGAAGGTACCCGTCGAGGGAGAAGATCATCCTGTTATCCTAAACACCATATATTATAGGTGGAAAAGAGATGAAAACCCCCCTTTCTATCTTTCACTGGGTGTGGATAGTCTCTAATTCAATAATTTTATGTTGGACACTGGGGCTTCAGCCAACGTAATGCCTTTGAATTTCATGGAACAACTTGGTTCGAAGACAAGCCAACCATATTGAAATGTGTGCCACATTGATTTGAAGAAGGTTAAAGTGTATGGTATTATAGAAGATGTGGAAATATGTATACACAATTTCCTCCACATCATCCTCATAATGAACATAGTGGTGATTGATGTTCCATATTCTTGGTTTATTCTTTTTTCTAGGAGTTAGGTTGTCTCCCTAGGAGTTTTTCTTATCATGTCTCTCACTCATGAAAACATTCCCATGGGATATGATACCTTCAATATTCTATATAGATGAAAGGCAGTGAAGAAACATGACATGGATATCAACCACCCCGATTATCATAGTGATTGTGAGTTTGATGTGCATCCGTAGATCATTGAATATGATTTACAATATTTTCTTTTTCTACAAAATGATTGTATATATGCATTGCTCCCGATGATAGATGAGTAGAATTAAAATCTTGCAAAGTTTCAAGGAAAGGAGCCAAGATCTATCATGATACTCAACAAAGATGAAGCTATGAAAGATAAATAGCGAGAATAGGATATCAAAGACATGGTTAAGGAAAAACCACCTTCACAACCCTACAGTGAAAAAAAATGTTACATAAAATTCAACGAAGTAATTATTGGACTAATGTGGGACAAGAAAAGGGGTGAACCCAAGTATGATATGAGGAATGGTGTATTATGGATTGGACCTTATATTGTCAAGAAGAATTATGAAAAGAGAAAATACTACTTGTTTTCCATGGATGGGAGAAAGATGTCATTACCAATTGATGGGTTTCTTCTTCGACCCTACGTACAAGGAACCAAAAAATTTTAGGGCCCAAGCCCCAACTAAGTAGGTAGGTCATTTTATTTTCCTTTTATTTGCATTTTTCTTGGTAATGATATTTTATTTTCATTCACTCATGTTTGCATGTCAAATATTATTTTTCATTTCTCTCTACTTGCATTGTTGCATAGTTTCTTTGCATCATTTGATTTTCTCATATAATAAGTTATTATAAAGTTTTGAAAAAATGTAAAATTTTATTTTAAAATATTATTTGAAATTTTAGATTTTTGATCATATGCACAAAGGGTGAGTGAGCCACCCTAGATTTCATATTTTGTTTTCTTAGTGTGTGTAGGAGCATGTATTACAAGGATATGTCTAGGTTCTCATGCACTCTGCAACAAGCACATGTCTCTGAGTATCAGCCAAATGTTATCACCCATTCCTAGGGATAACTAAGGCGATGATGTCTCTATTCCCTAAGGTTACAGACATGGAGTACCAAGAGGCATCCCATCATGTAGAGCCCTTCATTCACTATACATCACCATTTGATGATGGGAAAAAAATCCACCACACTTGGCTTGGATCATAGAGGAAAATGGGTATTTATTGATGAGGTAACATGTACGATATTGTGGTAAGTGTCGTTCTAATAATTCAATAATTTGAACATGTTGCAAAAATTCATTTTCTTGATTTTGATAACATTTCATTGGAAATTATGCATTTTTCCCTATTTCACCTTGGTTAGTCTTATGATTTCCAAGTAAGTGGCCACCCTTGGGGAAATGGTTTCTACACGGGGGTCAACCTGAAAGTTAATCATACCATTTCCACTAGGGATAATTTTAATAATGGAAATTTATATTAAAATGTAGAAACCTGGGCTAATCTTACTAGTCCTTAATATGAAAAATGTAAAATGTTTTGCGATAGTTTGGTAAAAATATTCAAATTTCTAAGGATTTCATATAGTTTCTATAAAATTTTGGTGATTTTTA
>JZKD02S0448450.1:903015-919690 GCA_000966675.3 Picea glauca
ACTACAGTTAATCATTTAAATCTTACTATTGAAGCTTTGAGTTTTCCATAGACACCCTGGCCTAGTTTATGTTGGTTGTGTTTTTCCACTCTGGGCTTTATTCCTTAGGATGTGTCTGGTAGCCTACATATGGAATCTTTGAAAAAAATTAGATATCAGAATTGTTACTTAAAACAGGAAAGAAAAACATAAATGCTCATATTTCACTGATAATATGACATGTGCTGTACCTTGCTTGACCATCTCGTGGTTGTCATCCTTGTTTTTTAAGCAAGTTCTCCTTTGCATCCTCTATTAGCGCCTTCCACTCTTTCTTGGAAACCATGGGAGGATGCTCATTCTTTTGGGCTATTTGCAATTTATCCCTATACTAGGCCCTGGTGTATTTTAAATTCTCGTCGACTAACTTTGTAACCACTTTCTTGTTGAAAGTTTTTTCGAACAACTTCACCATGTGATCTATTAAATCATCTTTCTTTTTTCTATCTTTCCCATTCCACCGTGTGTGAATGGTGGGGCCAAACAACTCCAATGATTTTTCATGTAAGTTTATACAAAAAACATTGTTTCTTACAGTAACGTGTTATCCATTAATCAATTAATAATCTCAAGTTCTAATCCATTTCAATTTCATTAAAAAAATGAATCAATTAATGGGAGAATTACATGCAATCTTCTGAATCTTTATCGGAACACATGCGTCATACACTAGAAAGGTGAAATCTAGTGATCTGATGATTTTAATTTGTTCTGCTCCATGCATAATAGTATCATGTGCACCTCCACTATGTTCCTCTCTGGAGTCATCATGTGGAGTCCCAGGCTCCGGCTCATCATGCTCTCGCATGCCATGCCGGTCAAAATCACCCCGCTCATCAATGGATTTGAGGGGAACCTCAGGAGGCTCAAAAAGCCTCACTTTCACTTTTCTATGTCGACCTTTTTTTGCATTGGACCCTCACTGCTACCTATAGCAGTTGCAGGATCTACAGGTTCCCCACGCATGGGGTTTAAAAACTCTTACAAACAGAAAACGTTTCTTTATCAGATCATATACAAAATATAAAACTAAAAAATGGATACGAAATTGTCATAGCTAATAAAAATAAGTAAATATGCCACTTACCCCATAATTAGTTATTGTAGTTTGTAGCTCTACATTTATTGCCCTGCCCTCCTATGTCAAGAGTCTTTTGCTAATCAAACCTAGATATCCCATGTTAGCCTTCTTCAAGGCCTTCATTACAGTTTTCATTGGGTTTGTCGAATAATATATTTCGTCCTCATAAATATCTTATGTGGGATCTTGGACCAATGTTTACACAATAAATCAATCAACAAAATTTATAAAATTCACTTCTAACATTAAAAAAATGAAATATTGTAGTAATATCAGAAAAATAATAACAAAATTTCAGAAATTTAGTTGTTGTAGTCATAAGTTGTTATTGTATTTAACATTTACCTGGTGAGGCACAGCAGGTGCCTTTCCACGGTCACCCTGGAGAGATGTAACAGGTGAAACTCGGACACGTTCACCCTGGACAGAAGTTGACACAATAAATCAATCAACAAAAGTTATGAAATTCACCTGTAACATTTAAAAAATGAAATATTGGAGTAATATCAGAAAAAAAATAATGAAATTTTAGAAATTTAGTTGTTGTAGTCATAAGTTGTTACTGTGTTTAATATTTACCTAGTGAGGCACTGCGGGTTCCTTTCCACGGTCACCCTGGAGAGATGTAACGGGTGAAACTCGGACACGTTCACCCGGGACAAAAGTTGACACAATAAATCAATCAACAAAAGTTATGAAATTCACCTATAACATTTAAAAAATGAAATATTAGACTAACATCAGAAAAAAAATAATGAAATTTCAGAAATTTAGTTGTTGTAGTCATAAGTGGTTACTGTATTTAACATTTACTTGGTGAGGCACTGCAGGTGCCTTTCCACGGTCACCCTAGAGAGATGTTTCGAGTGATTTTCTACCATGATCACCCTAGAGAGATGTATCGAGTGATTTTCTACCACGGTCACCCTGGACAGATGTTAACACAATAAATCAATCAATAAAAGTTAGGAAATTCACCTGTAACATTAAGAAAATGAAATATTGCAGTAATAACAGAAAAAAAAAATAATGAAATTTATGAAATTTAGTTGTTGTAGTCATATTTTTTTACTGTATTTAACATTTACCTGGTGAGGCACTGCGGGAGCCTTGCCATGGTCACCTTGGAGAGATGCATCAAGTAATTTTCTACCGTGGTTAGTACCTTGGATAGATGTTGACATAATAAATCAATCAATAAAATTTAGGAAATTCACCTGTAACATTAAGAAAATGAAATATTGCAGTAATAACAGAAAAAACAATAATGAAATTTATGAAACTTAGTTGTTGTAGTCATACTTTTTTACTGTATTTAATATTTACCTAGTGAGGCACTGCAGGTGCCTTGCCACGGTCACCCTGGAGAGATGTATCAGGTGATTTTCTACGACGATCACCTTGGACAGATGTTGACACAATAAATCAATCAATAAAAGTTAGGAAATTCACCTGTAACATTAAGAAAATGAAATATTGCAGTAATAACAGAAAAAAATTAATGAAATTTAGTTATTGTAGTCATAGTTTTTTATTGTATTTAACATTTACCTGGTGAGGCGTTGTGGGTTCCTTTCCACGTTCACCCTCTCCATCTATTCGATTTAAGTTGTAATCAATCAACAACTCTTCACCTGTAACTATTGTTTTTGTTGAACATACAAATATATGATTTCCTTCGCATGCCCCAAATATGCAATTCGGTTTCTTAGTTGTTTCCACTGGTCGTGTACTATTTATAAAGCCCTCAATGTTTCCAGTATCTTTTGGCCTTCCATCAATATACATAGTTTCCCCTTTATTTTGATTGTTATCTAGTAGTTGTATATAATTTGTGGCAACTCTGTATCTCCACATACTTTGCGTATATCGGACCAACATCAACCAATGATTGTATTTGTATAATGGTCTGACATACTCCATCAATTCTGTTATAGTTCCAAAGCCTACCTTTATGCCATCCACAGAAAATAACCCCAATCCATGTAAGGACGAAGGATGTTTATACCTCAAGGACAACTCAATGTCACCTATTCTCTCAGCATCATAATTACACGACCCTCTGTTGGCAATAAAAAATTGTATGTGGGTACGGAATATTTTCCTTACCTTTTCCAACCTTGTTGATCTAGAACCGATAGATCTAGTACAACACGTCTCACTTTCAACCTCTCTTACTATATCTTGATCACCACTCGAGGAATATAGATCCGACAAATACCTATTTGGTGGTACCTACACTCATTAAAACAAGAAGATAAGTTATCTGCCAATATACATTTTTGGTACCAACACATTTGCATATAGTTGCATTTAGTTGCATAAAGTTGAAATTGCCACACCAATCCATCATATAGTTACATAAAGTTGAAATCGCCACACCTAGTTGCATATAGTTGAAATATAGTTGCATATAGTTGCATAAGTTGCATATAGTTGCATATAGTCGCATAAGTTGCAATATAGTTTCATAAGTTGCAATAAAATTGTGTAAAGTTGCATAAGTTGCATATAGTTGCATACGAAATTGTTGCAATATAGTTGCATTTAGTTGCAATACAGTTGCATAAGTTGCATATATAGTACCAACATAGTTGCATATAGTTGCATAAAGTTGAAATTGACACACCTATCCGTCATATAGTTGCATATAGTTGCATAAGTTGCATATAGTTGCATAGTTACATAATTGCATATAGTGGGAGAGGACCCTTGGATTGGTTGTGGGGATAAGTTTGGGCTTCCATTGCATATGATACAACTCCTAAGAGAAATATTATACCTTAATCTCACCAAGTTCTTAATATCTCATTGATTTCAATATGGAGACAGGAATGGAAGCATGCAGGGGAGATTACTTTTAGAGGCGAGGATGCAAATATTTAGGAATAATACATTGCAAAACTTAGAGAAATTCATGTTAGTATTAAAGAAGAGGAGGACCGTTTGATCTAATAAAAAAATTCATCGATTGTTTACACTCCCAAGGCAGAATATAAGGTTTTATGTTCCAATGATCATATGGGGGTTCAAGTGTGGTGGTAGAAGAAAGTGTGAAAGTTTAAATGCCATTTAAAGACTCATATTTTCATGTGGTTGTTGCTTATTAATAAGACACTTTCATGGGAAATCCTATAGAAAAGGATTACATATTGTCTTAGGAGGTTTCCTTTGTGCAAGGAAAATGAAGAGTCAAATTTACATCTTATCATGACATGTTCATATGATATTCATGTATGGGAGGAAGTGAAAGGTTTAACTAGGTTAAGAAATATTTGGAGTGATTCTTCAATTGAGGAGGGTTTAAGATCCTAGTGTGAAAATGAGAATGTAAAGAGGTTTAGAGCTTAACCTTTGTTATTATCTTAGGGTATATGGCTCACTAAGAATGTTGAATTTTTTGAGGAAAAATCCATCCCTCTGTGTTAGTGTGTTACTCAATCATTAAACATACTAACTAGTTTCAATGAAGTGATAAAGGATAAATGATGCAGGAGCATCACTCCACGTCAGCAGCGTGCCAGCCAGCTAGCACATCCGGCACACATTAATGGAGAAAGGGAGAGGTGAAACCGTCTCAATTGTGAAATACTAAATTTCAATAAATGTTGTAAGGCTTTTAATGCCAGATAATGCCTTTGTACAAGTAGTGGTTGAGTTTTCCTTTAATGGTTACCTGTAGCTAAGTCCAGATCATTCAGGACTAGACATCCATTTTTATGTAATGTAGCCATAGGAGCCGCTCGGTGATAGAGATAGCTCAAAGATGGTGAGGTAGAGGATAAGCTCGAGAGAGCCCTCATTTTTTGGGGGGGAATGAAAATTTGAGTAGAGAGTTAAGGGGAGAGACCAGGGTAGGGAGGTCTCAAAAGAGAGGTGAGACTTGTTACAGTCCAGCCTTTGTAAACACATTTGCATAGACATTTGGAGATTAATACAAAAAGCAGTTTTTCCTGCATATCGTTGTTCATGCATTTATGTTTCATGAATGAATGTTGTAGATGTATGTTAGATTTTCATCTGCAGGGATAGATAGAATTTGTCTGTCTCATTGAGTTGTGATTTCTGTCTAGGTTCTTTAGGTTGTGCAAGGAGTGCACAACAGAACATTGGAAGTTTTGTAGCCAGTGCATAGAGTGCACATCTGAACTTTGCGGAGTCAAAAAGAACATGCAAGGAGTGCACACCAGGAGGATTCATAGACTCAAAGGAATCCTTAGAGTTATTGAATACTCTGGAGGAGGAACTGTGCAAAGGGAGGCACAGAGAAGAAACAAAACTATGGAAGGTTCTATCAAGCTCTGTCAGGTGGGCATTGAGTGAGTGCATAGAGTGCACCGGAGAACTCTATTTCAGGTTATGAGAAAAGAGAAGTGTCGAAGAGAAGACACTCAAAGAGTTGTTGAACACTCTGTGGAGAAAGGATCTGCAAGGTGTGCATCGAGCCAAATAATTCCAAGAGGAGGTGAAGCATTTCTTTACAATAAATACTTCGAATCTGAGTTTAGCAAAATACTCAGTAGCACAAGGAGTGTGCGAGGGTGGACTTATTATAAGTCACAAATCTCAAGAGGAACAATGCCTTTGCGCATAGAGAAACAAAAGAAGGGAGAAGAAGGACGAGAAACCTTTCGGGGTTTTCTGAGTTGACAAAGCTCAAGAGTGACAATGTTTCTATAATGCAGATGAGACCTGAAGGAACCAGGCTTGCAAGAGGAAGAGTCGAAGGTCAAAACCTTCGATACTTAAAAAATATTTTAAGCCCGCGAGAAGTGTGAAGCTCAGAAGGAGAGAACGCAAGGAGGATGGATCTAAACCGTCAGATCTAGCACCAAATAATCGACAGTCATTGGATTAGGTGAAGGCGCATGGGGATTAAACCCTGGGATATCCACACATTTTGGAGTTCGAGGTTTGGAGTGGCAAGGGATTTAGGAGTTGTTGCATCGCAAAATCCTGGTGCGCAAAATCACGCCAGCTGTCGGATCTGGAGTGAGGTGGTCTGAGAGATGCTAGATCATGGATACTTGAATAGGAGGAGAACACATAGGAGGTGCACAGAATATTAGATCATGACCGTCAGATATTGCGTAAAGGACCGATAGGCATTGGATCCTGAAAGAGGAGAATGAGGTTTAACCCTCGTGGAAGCAAAGGAGAGGACTCGTCGAAGTTCCAAAAGAATCAGAACCATCCATCTTAGAGGACGCGTGCCAAGAGATCCACATTTCGAGTTTTTGGACATCGGGAGACCGAGAGTGAAGAGTCTCCAGAAATCGAAAAAGGAGAATTCACGAAAGGAACAGGACCGTCCATAAGAGGACACGTGGAAGGTGGTCAAGGTTTCGAGAAAAGTCTCGAAAGATTTCGTTTCTAGGAGGACTGGGCTATTGATCTCTCAGAGGGATAGATTTCGACATTTCGGGAACCGGGGGTTCGAAAGATAGAGAATAGGGGGAACGCTCGCATGGCGGTTTCCTGAATCGCAAAAGATGATAGCGCTTGATTGTGGACAGTCATTTTGGCATTTCGGGACCTAGGTGTTCGAGAGGCCAGGAGTTTGGAGACGTGTAGTCCCGACTCATGAAGTCATGAAATCCCAAAAGCAGACGACGCCAAAATAGCACGAGCGGAGTCGTTAAGCCCTTTTTGACATTTCGGCAATCGAGAGTTTAAGAGCGAATGAGTCGTGAGACAGGGAGTCCCGACTCGCGGAATCGTGAAATCGTGAATTTTGAAATCTTGAAGGGAAGACCATGGTCATGGGTAGATTTTGGCATTCCAAGGTCCAGGAGTTTGAAGGACCAAGAACCGTTTGCAGCGGGATCACGAAATCACGAATTCTGAAATCCCGAAAGAGGACCATAGTCATGGGTAGATTTGGGCATTTGGGTGACCGGGAGTTGGAGGGGCAAGGAGCTTGGGAGATCTCACATGAAGGAGTCCCGAAAACCCAAAACACGAAAGATTTGTTAGCTCGAAACAGAGAAGAGCGCCGAAAGAGGAGCACGTGCATAGGTTTTTTCAAGGCCTGTGCCAGAGGACAAAGGGACCTGTAGATTTGTTCAAAGGGTTCCAACAAGAGCTCGAAGAGCCATTTCGGCTCAGAATTTGGAACGATCCAGATACCGGGAGGTCACAGAACCCTGCAGAGGTAGGGGGTCTGCATCAATAAACCTAATTAACAAATACCAAAGAAGAACATTGATAAATGTGGAGCTTGTGCATGATTTGATAGTTTTTAAGCATATATTCAAAGAAAGGAATTATATTGCATATGGTTTTTCAAAGGTTGGGATATAGTTGGCTTGTGGTGAATAGATCATCAAAGAATAGGATATAGAAATGTTTCTAAATATACACATCTTCCTTTTTTTGAAAAATTCAATATATGAACCATTGTTACTGGATCATGAGATTATAAGATAGTTGTGTTAACATATAGAGAAAAAAAATATAGAGAAAAAAGTCAGTAATTTCATTCCATCATTGATAGTGAAAAAATGCAGCTTGTATTGGACTTGGTAGACTAACTTCGTCAAGATTTGTGGCTTGGGAACTGTGGGACTTGTATCTACCATTTTCATATGAATTACATCAGGGATACTTTTCTAACTTGACCTATTTTGGTATTTACAATAAGTAAAGTTTCCACTTCCCAAAAGGAAAAATTTTCCTCCAAAAAACATCAAAAAATAAAGACATTCATTGGATATATTTTAAGGGAGACGATACATCCTCAACCATCAATATCCTATATAGAATAATTATATTTGAAAGAGATACCTCTTGGATTTGTTTCCATTGATTTTGATATATAATAGGATCAACTTACCTTCCCCTGGAAGAACCATCACAAAGTCTATGCATGAAGATATGATCAAATTCTAGAGGTATAACTGGCTTAATGGTATCTCCAACTCTTATGGGTTTGCAAGCCATTAACAAGTATTTTATATTGAACATTGTCTCGATAAAGGACTGTCATTTTCCTTTGAATATTTCTTCATTCTGTGAGATCCAAAGGCCCCACATAACATGTAAATGTAGAGAAACCAGGTCTTGTGGACGTCCATGAGATTTTAAACTAGTTGTTCCAATTTTCTATCATTGTGTTCCTAGCCGAAATTTGGTATCTTCCTTGTTATCCTAAAGCACTCAAAATCTCCATCGAGGAATGACATTTAACCAATATTTGTAGACCTAATTTCACATTTTTCTTGCAGAAGTTATAGAGACTCGGTCCCTCCTTATATCTTTTGAGTAAATTATCCCATACGAGGAGTTTGTTGTGAAGGGAAATCCATGCAAAAATTTTGGCCTTGGGCAGTGTCCAAATCCTCTAGAGACCACTCCACCACCATGGAGTCCTTGCCTCCACATTCTACAATGAGAGGGTCTTATAACCCATTTTCACACTATACATGCCCTCTTATTGATTCTTTTTCCATACAAGATAGTATTCACTTCCATATAAGACAATGGACATGTTATTCCTTTAGTCGTTAGGGATCTAGAATTTTTTTTATATCTTTTAGGCCCCATCCACTCTCTAAATTTGAACTTGTTATCAACTCTCATTTTACCAATAGAATATTATTACATTTCTCTTTCCATGACCATAGATAGTGAAAGAATAGGGATTCAAACTTCTTTAACATCAAGACAATGATAAAGACTAGAGTGACCCAATATACTAAGATTGATTCCAAAATGCCTTTTATAAGAATCACCCTTCTAGCATGAGAGATACATTTGTTTTACTAGTGATCTACTCTTGTTTTCATCCCTTCAAGGAGCCACAACCAGTTTTTGTATTGGTATTCATTTTATTTTAGCATGAACTACATGTATATAAAACAAGCATCATTTTGCACTACAATGAAAGGGAGGAACTTCAAGATCATTTCTCTCATGGCCTGTGAGACATGATAAAAGTATATCGAGACATGATAAAAGACCTGAAAACCCCACTTGGGTAAGGATAAGACACGAGAAAATCCAATTTAACCAATCAAAAACATTTGGTAGGTCAAGTTTGAGCATAAATGCATGTCTACCATTTTTTTTGATAGTGTACAAGGCTCCTTAGGATATACCTACAATGTCATGAATGTTGCAATCATCTAGGAACCCAAATTTCTCCATGTTAATATGCTAGGAGAGATGGGGCTTGAGTATGCATGAAAAGGTTTTGGCTATCATTGTAAACACAAGTACATAGGGAAATGTGACAATATTTCTCAAAACCGTCTGGCTCCTCCTCTTTTGGAATATTTTCTATAAAATTGGCATTAAAAGGGGAATGTATCTTACCTACCGATTTGGATTCTTTGGTTATTTCCAATAAGGTCATTTTCCAACATCAATCCACCCATTGTAGAAATAAGTTATACTCATAATATCCCAAATGTTTTCCCGTGGAGGTTCAATGTAAACCTTCTTATATGCTAAACCCCCCAAAAAATTATTTGTTTTAAACCCATGCATTCAGTGCCTTCCCATTATTTTACTTTCCAAATGGCATTGGATGTCTTCCTAGACTATGCTTGTCAGTGAAAACATTTAGTGTTGTTATTCCCCTTGATAATCCATAGAGCTATACTCCTCATCATTCATTGGCCTCCTACCATGCTATGATCTTTATATTTTCTTTTTGAAGCATATTATGCTCCAATAATACCTCCTCATTAATCCCTACATCCAGATATATCCCATGTATCTTTGAGATATTTCCCTCTATAAACATTAGGGTCTCGTTATGTGGGAAAGTAGATTTATCCCAACCCATTGATAGGGATTTTACATTATTGCAAATTTTTCTACAGCTTTACCATAACATGGTTTAGGTCATCAATTGTGTAGGCTTCCTAGTTTTGAGTAATCATGGTTCTATACTCCTTGTAAGACAACTAATGGGGATTGAACTTAAAAGGAACCAATAGTTTTTTATCCTTTTTAGCTATCTCCAGTTTGATGGGGTGGTGGTATAATTTTAATTCCTTCAAAACTATGGATTTGTATGAGGGGAGAATCATGACCAGATCCTTCTTTATGAAGAATTAGTTCAACCTTGTACTTATCTCTTGAGTGTCACCCCTCTTATTTAACCAAGTAGCCTATGGAACTAAAGGTTCAACATGTCACTATAAGTTGGGTATCTAATATCTTCAGGAAATAATTTGCTAGAGGACTGAGTCGAGAATGAGCACCAAGCATATTTTTTACTGATGAAATGTAAAATATAGGTCCCCCTGAGAATTAGCATGGGGAGGTCTAATAGGCCCTAGACTACCAATTTATCCTAGAAGGGCCTCCTATTGTGAGATGGGGCATACACATTGAGGATGTCCAACTAAAATTTCAATTCCTTTGGAGAGAAATGAGTCAAGCTACAGTGTGTCGAGCTTACCTTATCCCAAAAAATCATTAACTAACACCATTTGAGAGCCCAATCCATCGAAGTTTCATTTCGCACTTTCAACCTGGAATACATTTATTTAGGTTCTTTTGGGAATATTACTCTAAATGCATAGTTTCTTGTAATATTAGAATATTGTCTTTGTGTTTATATATGATATTTTTAAGGGTGTGTTGTGTTGAGGCCACCCCTATAAGTCATGTACATTGTACAACACCATTGGATAGTCTTGGAATGAGCTAGTTTGAAGATTGACTCCTTGTATCACAAGTTAGAAACCTTTGTGGACCAATCAGAAGCATGGTTGTATCCCAGGAAGAAGTCTAACAACAGAGTGGAGCACATCACAATAGTACAACAAAGACCGGTAAAAGGTCATTTTATTTCATGTTGTTTATGTGGAGAGAGCCCTTATGTTAAACATTGTCCATGGAAGACTATAACCTTGGAAGAAAACCATAAGAAGCAGGATTTAAGAGAGATATTAGAAGTTTTGGACACCTTAGGGATGGATTGGGGTGACACCAAGAAGAACGAAAAAGAGCCTAACCAATCTATATAAGTTGTCATAAAATTTAGGCGAGTAGAGGGTGCCAAGAAAAACAATGGTCGTAAGCCTATTGTTTGTTGGGTGTGTGTAGAGGACCATTATTGAAGGAGATCAAGATCATTTTGAAACCTAGGGGAGGGTTTCTCTAATAAGGGCTCCTAATATGGTTACTTGTTTCCCAAGATTACCTCCTTTTATGATTTTTATTTGGTCTATGTCATATGGTACTTTATACCTCTTGTATTTGTTGAAACACTTGACATCAGTGACTCAATACCCCCTAATTGTAGTTGATACTCTTTTACTCTTGCTCGGATGTTGTATTTTCTCTAAGTGGATATTGTGGGGGAATAAAAACACTTCCTTGTTTGTTTAGGAGACACTGTGCCTAGTCTATCCTCCTTTAACTTATGGGTTATGCGATCTTATCCTCTACCTCTTCTAACCTCACATGTGTATTTTTTTTAAATTCAATGATCTCCTCATCCACTAAGGCATGTTCAAAAGGTGTTTTTTTCCCACTAATATTGAGCTATTCCATGTTTTGTTTACCCTTTCGAGATCCTTCCAATGTTTCTACTCCCATATGTATTGGTAAGAATCATCAAAGTTTCTTTGGGAGATATATGGACATGAAATATTTGTTTCCCATGGGATTTGCAAAGGGTGCATTGATAGGGGATGTTTTTGTAGTCCAACATTTGCACAAAACTATGCTTTCCTACCTCTATAAGAATAATGTCAGGAAGTCAAGAGATAAGAGAAAGAGGTCAAACCATTTCCTTCGACCGTTTTCCTTCCTTCGGTGCAAAACCATGTGCCCTCCTCCTCTACAAATTGTGTGCCCTAGACTCTACAAATCGTGTGCCATCCTCCTCTGCAAATCATGTTCCCTAGCCTCTGAAAATCCTGTTCCCTTTTCCTCTGCAAATCGTGTGCCCTCCTCCTTCTCCCATCCTCCAAATCCGTCGTGGTGGTAGCTTACAACCTGTGGGCGAGTGATATAGGTCGGATTGTGGTGGCGGTGGTAGCTTGCATCTTGCGCGTGAGTGAACAAGGCCAGACTGTGGTGGTGTAGTGCGTCGACTATGGTGGTATGAGTTTGCAACAGGCCTTGCGCAAGTGTATTTCATTTTGAAATGTTTATTTTTTGTTTTTAATTTTCATTTTTTTATATTATATATATAATATATATTATATATTATATATAATATATAATATATATTATATATAATATATAATATTCAACCCAACATTAATATACAACCCAAACATGAAGTCATGAGACCTACTTGGGTTGTGGATTTGAACCTGGGTTAGGAGTTGGCATTTTAGAGGTTATGGGTTAATGGGTTAGTGATTTGGAGTCTAGTAGGAGTTAGTGGGTTAGTTTTCAAGAATTAGGGTGTTAGGGGTTGCGAGTTAGTGGGTTAGTATATTTAGCCTATATAATGGGTTTGTGTGTTCAACATTAGGGGTTATTGGTTTAAAGGGTTAGCGATTACTAGGTTAGATGTTAGTCAATTAATTGCCATTAGGAGTTAGTAGGTTATATGTTAGTCAATTAGTTCTCATTGGGGGTTAACCAACAAGTGACCATTAGTGGTTGGGTTTTAGGGGTTATGGATTTATCGCTTGGTGGTTTAGGGATCATTAGGGGATATAAATTTAAGTGGTTGGTGTGTTAGGGATATTGGTTAAATCTCAATTAATCATTTAATGGGTTAGTAAGGAAAAATTTATTGTGTTAGTGGTTAGTGGGTTAGGATTTAGTGTCTTAGTTATCATCTAGTTAGTGCTTAGTGGGATAATTTCCATCCATGGTTAATGGGTTAGGGTTATGTGTTAGTGGGTTAGTATCTTTAGGGTTAGTGAGTTAGGTATTAGGGGGTTAGTGCATTAGGGGATCACAGATTAGTGGGTTATGGGTTAGTGGATAATGTGTTGGGGATTAGAAGTCAAAGATTCACATTTTAGTGTGTTATGGATTAGAATTTAGTGGTTATGGGTATAATTAGGTTAATGGTTAGTGGGTTAGACATTAGAGTCTTTTTTTAAGAACTAGAGGAATTTGTAATTTCCTTGGATAATTACCTAGGCGAGACACAAGTTCAAATCTAGCTAGCTTCCACTATAACCCTTAGATTAGTGCCAACAACTTGCAATCCAATGCCTAGCAATAAATTATGACATAACAAGAGTCAAGAAGTTCGAAGACACACGCACAATGGGGTCCCACTCCTTGGGGGCATCTACCCTTCTATCCTTATCACAACAAGCCAAAATATCATTGTGGATTTGAACCTGGGTGAGGAGAGTGAGAGAACAACATTGATATATTGGAGCAACTCAGCTAGGAAATTCTCCAAGCCCTTTTATCCAAATCATCTTCACACATACAAATGATTTCAAAAGTTAAAACCATGTGGACCTACCTAAACACTTGACAAAATAGGGAATTTTTGGGGCCCCAATAGAACATGGACTACACAATTTTAAGCCATTTGGAGAGTTAATGGGAGCAACAATTTTGCTAAATCCAGATACCTACTCTTTATTAATTCATGTTTTCTATGACTTTTTCATACCCTTCCATTTGACTAAATAGATTTTATATGTTTTGGCTCGATTGATTGTGTCAACAACATGCTTAATCCCTTCTCTTTTCTTCTTTGGTAATTGTTTTTGTCACATTATGCACTTTTGGGTGATAAGGATATAGATCTGCTATGTTGAATATGGGACAATTTCCCCGTGATTCAATTTATTATAGGTACCTTGAGGGTACATGTCTTTCCATTGATGAAGCATAACGAACTTTCCAACCTAAAATTCAGTTACTCTTCTATGATGATCACCTTTAATATTATATGATTCATTTGTCTCCCACAATGTTTGCTTCACATACTGCTTCATATTTTTAATGTGTTCCATAAAATTTTCTATACCTTTGTCAACATGTGTTCTGTCAGAGAGATCAAGTAAATCCATTAATTTTGGGATTTGTCCATAAATAATTTGAAAATGGGACATTTAGAGATCTATTCAGAGCCTCCTTGGTATTTTTACTTGTGAAGGTGCATGGATACTTTAAATGAATAGAAACACCACAAAATTGCAAATGATTGATTGCTTTCATTTTTATTTTGACTCCTTTAGCTAGTTCCACACATAACATTGCCATGCAATTTGAGATGCTTAGGTGTATTTTATGATAAAACTTTGCAACTAAAACAAAATTAAATTTGAAAGAAGAAAACCTTTATTGATGCCCCTCAATGTGGAAACGCATGTTATATTTTTGAGGTTTCCCAAGTTGCAGTTGTTTACATGTTGTGCAAGAATTTATTGTGTCATATCGATATTCAAAGTTCCATATCAAAATTATGATATGATATTGATCTTCTTGCACAAGGATAGTGTTCTTTAGAATTCAATTGATTGGATCAAATAATCCTTTCTCTTCTCAGTTGATCTTAGAAAACAATTCAAGTCTTATTTCCAATAATATAGAAATATTTTTATAGGAATATTTAGAAAGACAAAGACACAACATATCTCCCTTATGAAACAAGAGTTGGAAAGTATGAATTAATTGAATTCCCTAGTTTCCTTTTGAAATTAACCTACACAATTTTTTAACAAATGTTTCCCTACAATTGATGATGGACATAACTACATCGTTGGTATGATTAGGCGCAGTCGTGTAGAGGTCCTCTTGGTTTCAAGAATAGTCATTCTCTACTAAACAAGGGAAACCACGTGAATGTGGAAGCTCTAATTATGCCCCTCCCATCACATCACTCTCAATTTCCCCATATTACCTAATTTGAAATTATAAAGAACATGTATCATATATTATATTATACAATATAAAAACATATAAAGATCATACAAAAGATATAAACACATACCTCTTCTTTTCAACATGAATTAAATATCAGTCATCTTCTTCTTCATATAGTTCAACATCTGTATCAGGATCTGTTTCAAAATCGATATTGGTGAAAGGCTCATTCCTATCAACGTCATCATCAACGTCATTTTTTCTATTATAGTTATCGATATCGTCAATGAGATCGTCGTCTCCTACATTTGGATGATCAACCTCTTCAAATTCTTCGTCTGATGC
This sequence comes from Picea glauca, assembly GCA_000966675.3. Lineage (NCBI taxonomy): Eukaryota > Viridiplantae > Streptophyta > Pinopsida > Pinales > Pinaceae > Picea > Picea glauca. The sequence continues at coordinate 918,239 of JZKD02S0448450.1, forward strand.
ATCGACTACATGATCCACCTGCTCTTGATATTCATAATCATGATCTTCTTCCTCATTATTATATTCATCCTTGGCTACATGATTGTACTTTACTGGTCTTCCTCTTGGATCATATCTAACAATGTATGACCAACCTGCTTTACTAGGTACCTCTAAGTAAAATACTTGCTCACATTGACTTGGAAGAACATAAGGCTCTATCCCCGGTTCGAATTCCCTTGTATTAACCATGGTAAATACATTATCATGCTCAATAATAGTTCTTTCAGGATCACGTTCATGCATCCATAGCCTGTACTATTTAACCTCAAACAAAACTATTTTAAAGGAATTAAAATCACACTCAATTATATCCTCCAAATGGCCATAGTACCTATTCTCAATTTCTTCTGGATTTCTGTCACTTCTAGAGGAAATGTTGGTGACCTTAAACACTGTAGTTATCCCGCAATCCAAGGTTTTCATCTTATCATCCAACATTTTGATACGAAATCTACGACCATTACACCACATAGCCATGTGATGTTTCAATTGCAACATGGAAAACAAGTAAAAAATAAATTGTGAATTATTAATACTCATATAGGACTTACTAAATATATATTTCAATAATTAAACAAACCAAAATACATTGAAAAATTGGGGAAAAACTAGGAAGATGTGGGTAACAAATTTAACTTGCCTATTTATCTTTTAAACCAAAGGCTAAATCAACTTCCTTTGATGTAAGATCAGGAAATTGATCTTGATGACGATGCATTGTTTTAATCATCTTACTCACCCCTTCCCATGATAACCTTCCGAAATATTCTTCAGTATATTCTATCCAATGCTCCATCCAATCAAGGTTGTTTGCAATGTACAAATGTAAAGCATCCCACTCTCGAGCAACTATATGATGGCATAACAATTTAATATCATTAATTAGTTATTGTTAATAAATAAATAATTTAATAGATGTGTAATATATTAAATCTACGTCAACATATAATAATTACCTTTCACATTCCTCATTTTACGCTTCCCCAATAGGACCTCCCCTTCAAATTTGTTGATGGAGTCGAGATGCCAAATGCAAGGCACATTCATATTTTCTGCTAATTTAGGTAGATATTGACTAATATACACCATGCATTGATATACCATATATCCCTCAACCATAGAATCCTCTGGATGTGCTATTTGTCTAACAAAATATTTCAGTGACTTCAACTGCCTCTCCACCATCCACATCGACCTTGTGTGTACTAGTCCACATAATTCAATCTCCTCAACTTGGTGTATGAGGTAGTGTTATTGTGCATTGAAAAATGCTGGAGGGAGATATTGTTTCATTAGACACATTAGTCGGGGAATTTCTCTCTTCCAATACCTTATATATTCTTTATGGATTTCTTTTGATGATAGCCACCTACAAATGTCAATGCAATAAAAAAATATCAAGGCATACAT
>JZKD02S0448450.1:942354-977159 GCA_000966675.3 Picea glauca
TAAAGACTCACTGCCACTAAGATTAATGATTCAAAGTGAAAAATGAGAGTAAATGGTTAATAATCTACACTAACTGATTCACCCCCCCCCTCTCAGTTAGTTCATACCTGTAACACTGGAATCAGGAAGAAGAGATGGACGCAATGGCACTGTTTTCGTCGCATTCTGAGCACTTTAAAAATTGAGAAAATTTTGATCCCCTGATCAATTCATCACCTTACTACCCCCAAGCCAATGGGCAGGTAGAGGCTGTAAACAAAACTCTTAAGACTATTCTACAGTGAACTATCAACTCAGCCAATTCAAATTGGCATTTGATGTTATACTTGACATTATGGACTTACCGAACATATGTTAAGACTGCAACTCGTTTCTCACCTTTTCAACTCGTTTATGGGTTGGAGGCAGTCTTTCCCATCGAATGTCAGATCCCATCTCTAAAATTGGCAGTACAATTATTGCCAGACACTTCTCAACTTGAAGAACGATTAGTACACCTTGAGAAACTCAATGAGCAGCGTCGTGATGAGGCCCTAGCGAACAAGGCTTACAAACATAAGGTCAAGTGTCAGTATGATAGGTCTGTTCGTCCTCGGATTTTCTCTGACAATGACCTTGTCCTAGTCTATGAACAAGATAAGGACCCCCTGAGGGCAGGAAAATTCAAACCCATGTGGTTCGGACCCTTCATCATAAAAGGGGTTTTAAAAAAAGGGAACTTATTGTTTGGTTGATTTTGAACGGAATGCTTTGGCGGAGCCTAGAAATGGGCTCTACCTCAAGAAGTATTACTCATAGGCAGGTCACTGTGGGTAACCTTTTGTAACATATGTATAGTCTTTGTACTATTACTTTTTAGTATCTTTTAAGTGTTATGCACATGTCATTGATGTTATATTTCGTCAATATGGCAGATGTCAAGTGATTCTGAGGTGTTCGTTGGGTATGGAGACAGTGCAAGTCAGCACACTCGGAGGCTTGCCTCCGCAGCTTGGGTAATCTTTACACCTCAGGGTGAGTTGATATCTTCCGGAGGTATATTCTTAGGTGACACCACAAATAATGTCGCCAAGTATAGTGCAGTTATTGAGTTGCTTCGTGACGCCTTGTCATTGGGTATCTCTCATCTGTGGGTCTATCTCAACGCTCAACTAGTTGTGTCACAGCTAAACAAAGTAATTCGGGTTCATGATCCAACTTTACACCAACGATTCATTAGGGTACATCTCTTAGAATGAATCTTTGATTATATTATATATTTTCATGTTCCTAGGAGATTAAACCAAATTATAGATACTCTAGCTAATCAAATTTTAGATTGGCATCTTGCACACATATGAAAGAACATTGACATAAGCATGCAAATACATTTTTTCACACGTGATCCATAAGACACAAAAGATCAAAAAACCATATATAACATCATAAAACAACCAGAGTACATAGATGGATGCAAGCGCCTAAAAAATTAGACTAATAACGAGTCACAGGGCTTATGCCCTAAAAAAATATATACAAGTAAGTGCTTGTGGCATGTAAAAAGTCTAAATAGGTTCAAGACCTATGGGCTCTGTTATAATAGTCCGCTGTCGGAAATCTATCAATTGCCTCTTCATGCACTCGAGCAGTGTGGTACTCGAGTCAAAAATATGTTCATTCAAGCACTGGATAGAACAATTCATCTGTGTGTGAGACGCCTGATGCAAGGCTGTTGAACCGGTAATCCGCCCAATCCGTAATAATATCGCCTACAACGATAGGTTATTGATCTTACTGATGGGTACCTGGGAGCCTGCACGGTCAATCCCAGCCTCACATTGCTCAGCTATTAGTTCTGATATCTTACTCAGTCCCGTAGGAAACGTCCTAAAGTTGACTGGTTCCCCTCTCCTTGAGAGGCCAATCAAAAAGTAGATATCCTTGGTGGTGGGCACCAGTGATTGCCCCTCTAGCATGAAGGCCTCTGCATCAGGGTGCTAGTAGTCAATCAAGGAATTTAGTAGCCTTGGTTACACTCACATAAATGGACACAGGAAGAACTTAAGTAAACCACATTGCATCAACACGGCCATAACATTCGGATCTCCCGCAACCAACTCACTAATTTTTTCATGCTCCCTTTTCCTCCACTAGACATACATCCTACCAACACAACAAAGTTCAGGAGGGTCAGTACTTTCCCTTTAGTTCTTTTTTTTCTACAAAGGGGGTTCCACGCGAACTGTAGAGGCGGCAATCACGTGTACATGCGGACAACCTTTACTCTGCCCGAGTGTACACGCGGCCTGTCCAGAGACAGCCTGCATGTACCTAGGGCCAACCTTTTTAAAGGTCAATGCCCACCCAAAAATCAAAAGCAAATGCAAAATTGAAGAATTAAATAGCTAGATAGGGGAGTTTGTACTTACTTGGTTCAAGCGGAAGTTCGTTTCGTCCACTGTATCTCCCAGAATCACTATTTTTAGCAAAGGGGGTCTTTTGTCTCCAGAGTCAATTTCCAAATCAACAATGGTGATAATGAGGTGCCAACTTCTATTTATAGACTTTTTGGCCTTTTTTTGTCACTTTTTTGGCCTCCCTTATCAGTTTCTTTATACCAAAAACCATTTTGAGTGATTCAGGAGTTATATGGGAGGGATTTGATCGGGTATTGGGACACTTTTTTAGAGTTTTGAGAAAATTTTGACGGTCCATGAAATTTTTTCCAAGAATCAACTTGAGCATATAGGTTAGGTTAATACCCTAACTTTTGAGTCTCGTTGTCTTTTTCCTCTACTATAGGATCGATCCCATCAGGTTGTGACATGAAACCATCATATCTGCTTAGAAGTGTCGCAACTTGGCGTTAGATCTTACCACAACATGGATGCCCTAGGTAGGTCCTGGTTGCATTATGGTGTCCATGTCGTTTCTAAAACACTGTAGGCTCGAGAGTCCGTATATTCCTTCCTGAATATGAGTTTGAGAATCATTTGCATGATTCTTCTTCTCTCTTTGTCTCACCCTCAGGACTCCCAAAACTAACGAGTCTCCTTTTAAGCCCTTTTCAGACCCTCTAAACATGAAAAAATTGTCGAACGATCTTGTGGCCTTTCATGATCGTTAAACTGAAATTTGAAGTCATGTCTGTCCGACAGTATTTTACCCCTTTTTCGGTCCAAATGGTCAATTGTACGAACAAATGTATACTCTATAGAACTTTTGTTCTTGAGAAGAGTACTCTCAGGTATAATTTTATCCCTTTTTCGGGCCCTTGGGACTAAACTTACGAAAAAGAAACCCCCACGGAGTCCATAGTTAAGCTCTTTTCAGACTCCCTAAAATTGAAAAGATTGTCAAGTGACCTTATTCTTTCACACTCATTAAATTGGTCCAGAAGAATATTCCTGACGGAGTCCATAGTTAATCTTTTTTCAGACTCCTTAAAAATGAAAAAATAGCCTAGTGATGTTGTCCTTGTCACACTCATTAAAATGGTTTTGAATCGACGTCTAATCGGTGCTAGTTTACCCCTTTTTCGAACCGACTAGACTATCTTCAAAAAAGGTACCCCAGTGGAGTCTCCTTTTATGTTTTTTCAGACTCTCTAAATATGAAAAACCACCGATCTTACCTTAAACTTTCATCGAAGGATGTTACCATTTTTTGTTTTATCAACCACATTTGCATACCTTATCCACCAGCCTTGTGACAGTTTGCTTCTGCGTTTTAACACCTTTGGCCAACGAAGGATTTTTCCTGAGTATCATTTTACTAGAACATCAGTGTTGTCCTTCTGCCTTGAGCTTGTATGTTTACAATACTTGTTCCTCCATTGTAACGTAATATTCCTCTATTTCTTTTTCCAAAATTATCAAAAAGAACAAAAAAATCAAATATACCCCAAAAAGAGGAAGGGAAAAGTATTTTCTTTATTGGCAGCATAATGAGTCACCCTTGGATAAAGCACATATGTTCGTTTGTTCATCAGAATATGGGATGTAGTACGACCTTAGGAATTTTTTTTCACTATATAGAGTTGTGTCCTCCACCGTTTGGTTATTCTTCCAAACATATGGAGAATTTGCGTTGTCTCTTTCTTTGTAGACTTATGATTAACATATATGCTGCCTAAGTCTCATCACTTGTCATGCTATTTTCCAAGGGAAGTTTGTCACTAAGCCTGAGTCAGCCCCTCTGCAATATGTCTCTTGTCCGCATACCTGACCATCCTGAATGTCCAATCAAGTCCTTGCTCGAAATCAATGAAGCCTTCAGTCCGGTCATCAAGATTATCAAGTCCATGACCGACAAACCATCGAAGACCTCTAGGTAGTGCAGTCATACACTCATATTACACTCCTACCCGAGTTTTGGAAGATTTTGAAGTTGTTGCTCGAGCTCTGAAGATCTCATCTCCAGCCATTAGGCCGAATCAGCTTCTAGAAGATGGATACTCTATATGTATATCTTTCTGATTTCGATATGTAGCTCTGTTGTGTATTGTTTGCGGCTACTCTTTATAGTTCTTTGACATGGATCTACAGTGTATTTGATTGGTAGCCATGGTTCTGTTTTTATCCCGAGCATGGGAATGCCCGCCTCTGTCAGAAATTTGTTATTTTGCAGACGTCACCTCCCGGCTCCTGATCCCTGGGCTCAATCGTTCGACACATCAGTAAAGATTGGTAATGTATTTCAGCCGTCATATTCTCTTCTCACCTCACACATTAGGGGGCATCTATTATAACCATCAAATGCACCACACATGCTTACCTGGCATCTGGCTTCTTTGCCAAAACTCTGCTGAACAACTCTTTGAAAATCCTCTTGAATCAAGGCCTCCGTGCCCTAACTCATTATTGCACGCGTGTACACGCTGGCTGACCCAAAACAACTTGTGTGGACCGACAAAAGCATGAAAAAGGGAAAGTTTCCGACGAAACAAAAAGATATGGGTGAGTTAACTGAAACTCCCAACCATGCATGCCCTAGGGTTCATCCAAATACCTAGCTCCTTCTAGTCTATAAAAGAAGGGGTAGGGGTACCATTTGAAACAGGAAAAATATAGCAAAGAAACTCTGCCCATTTACGTATTTCATTGTCCCAACCCTTTAGCCTTTCCTAACGCCAAAGGAGATTTAAAGAAAATAAGTTGAAGGATAGAAGAAGAGGAGCCCAGGATCAGGTTCAAGGAGTGGTGGCTGGTCTTAACTTTTGTAAGTTGACTCATTTTAAGTAATAAAGAGAATGATTTTCCCATTCCAATTCATGAACTTTTTATGGTTTGATTAGTTTATGTTTGATTTCTAACACGTTAGTATATAAGTAGTATGCATGCATAGTTGTTGCTCGTCTTGAATGCAGGTCAACTTTGGAAGGAGCATTGTGAACAAGTAATCAAGCAAAGTGGAGGATCGACATCAAACGTCGGTAACGAGGTAGGTTGATCTTTCCATGCATTTACTAAGAAAAGAGGATTTAAATCTAGGGATGAAGGTAGAAAGTAATTTCTATTCGGTCATATCTGCATGCAAAGTCTGAACTTTATTTGCTAGTTTGTAGGGTGTTTCTCCCCAACAACAGTAAGTAAGGAATTTATGATGTGTATTATTTCTTTCTTTGTTGCAAGGTTAATATTTTTTAGCTCTTGGAGGAGTATAATGGCATACACCCTCCTCTAGGATCTACCACAATTTTTTTGGTTAAGATATTTTCTAAAGGTTGCTAGGAGGAGTAAAAGGGCTTACACCCTCCTAGATTTACCTTGCTATATTTTGCATGCTCTAGGAAGTAAATGGGCTTACAATCCTAGCGAAGTTGCAAAACCTCTATTTTACACAAGAGACTCTACAACCCAATTGATAAGGCAGTTGTCTAAATTGCATTGGAGAAATAAAATCATTTCCATTGGTATACTTAAAAAGTAGAGATTTTATGATTGTCTAAATTTGAAGTTATTCTCCATGCTATAAGATTTCTTGAGCCTCTAAGGCATCTTCTTAAGCCAACTAGTTCTCGTTTTTTATACAAATTATTTCTACATCAATTAGGGTTGAAAAAAACTCATTTTTTCATATATCTCTCTCTAATATACCACTAAAATTCACTTGTAAACCTTGGTAATTGTTCAACTAGTTATTGACTAATGTTTGGTTGGTTTATTTGCTCATTTTAGTGGCGATATTTTGTTTTTGTATCAATTTTTTTCTACAACCACTTGGTTGTTATAATAAGTTTCTCATAACATCCAATAAATAGCCCTAAATGCAATTAAATTCCTCTATTTAGAAAAAGTTAAACTAGTCATTGCTAGCTTCGTTTCTAGTATATTTTACTTGACGTTTAGCAAGAAATTTTGTAGCTATTGACATATTCTATATATATATATATATATATATATATATATTCTCTGCTGCAATTTATGAACAACAAGGTTTATTTCATGTTCCCCTTTGATTGAAGGGTTGTATATCTATCTTGTGTCTTGTTCTGGGAAGGTCTAACATTCTCTTGGAGGTACACAATACTTTGGAGAGGTACACAATACTTTGGAAACCATCCATCGTCAACAAGACTCTCCTACAAGAATTTTCCTCACCTCCAAATTTGACCTATAGAGGATTCATTGGCCATTCTATCACTTTCCATCACAATCCCCTTAGGGTCATCGCGATTTCTCACTTGTGGTGATTTATTATCACTAAAGCAAGGGGAGTGTCTATCTAAGGTGGTAGTGGGTAGGTATTCTCATAGTTGTCACACTTTTGTGCATTGGGTTGGGATTTCCCCAATTTACAGATCGTGTGATAACAAGGAGAATGTAACCAAGAGGAGGGGTGCATAAAACAGGTTGTGGTGCATCGACATAAGGTATACAAAGGCACGCACACACCCAAAGGACATGACAATTTGCGATGGTAACCTTTGTAGTCACTATAACAGAACAAGGGCACAAAACCAAGGAAGGAAGATTTGCACAACATTTAGATCAATATCAACTCTATGATTCTAAGGAAGACTTAGAAAAAGAAGGCCGAGCTCCATCAAGGAGCCAAGTCACTCCATGGTGGACATAGTTGGGGCGACCTTCTTTTGGGTTGAGTTTGGGGAATGTCTTGTCACAGGTCTTAATGAGACATGATAGGGGATATAAATGCAGTTTGGTACGAAGTCTTGTAGTAGATAAGAGACAATGAGTCTATGGTGGATGCCCATTTGGGGTGCTTCGCAAAAGTTGTGAAAGATGATATGATAGACGAGTCTTTGTGTGATGAATTTGTCTATGAGTGTCTTGGTAAGGTGAGGCAAGTTGATCCTTGGTGTGATGAATATGTCTATAACTATCTTGGTGAGGTGAGGTGAGTCATGTAACTCATCCCGAGTTGTAAATTGAGCGGGCAGTGCTCATATTGTAAAAATTTTGCAATAATCAAAATTAGAGAGGTGTGAGGTATGGGTTGTGTCGCCCGCACTATATATATGTGTCTCTTGTTTATTTTGCAAGTGTTCTCCTTGTTTCATGAATGTATGCTTAAATGACTAAGTGTTTAGACTCTTAACAAATTTTCTAAGTTTACAAGAGTTCCACTAGAGTAGGAGTGTGATTGGCCCATAGCTTAGAATGGAGTATGGATATGCTCTAGGTGAAGAGATGTAGTTCAGACGAAGTATCCTTGGTGTTGTAGAGTACCCAAGTGAGAAACATCCCCATCAATAAGAAAACAATCACAATATTTGGGCACACACAATGTGGAGAAGTGAGCGGATGGATGATGCCCTCCTACGAAGTTAACCCAAATAGGCCCACCTTCCCTTCTTCAATGGAGTTAATTTGACTTTTAAAACTTCCAACTACGGTTCAACTAAATTTAGGCATGGTTTATTAAACTAGACACATAGCTTAAGGACTCCTTATGCCATTGGAGTATTCTAAATTAAGGTTCACCATAAGTTAAAAAAATTTAAAATATAACTCGGATGGTTGAGATGAATGATTGTTATCCTCCCCACAAGGAGTCAATTCCCTTAAAAAATAAATGACATGTTGAGGTAATGGTTAAGAACGTGTGTTTCCTCTTAAGAGGTCACAAGTTCAAATCCAGAGGGGGGTAGGGTATGTATACCTTCGTAGACTTTACTAGTGTTTTTAAAAATTAAATTTGTACTTTTTCTTTCCATTTTTAATTTTAAAGGGATAATTTAGGACGCAATCTGACCCACGTTAGGGGATTGGCGACTACGTTGGGCCCTAAAAGAGGCGGATCGTGAATAGATAAACGGGTAAAAAACGCTAAATTAAGAAAACCCTAAAGGCTCTACGTAAGGGTTATGTTAACCGGAGTTAAAAGAAGAATTAAAAACAAAGACGCATGCTTATTTGGGTAATCAGCACCTATATAAATAAATGCCCTCATTGCCCTTTCGTCGTATCGTTTAGATCATCGTTCAGACTTCTCTCTGACTTCTATTCGCTTACACACAGACTTCTGTCGGAGTTCTCTCCTTTCAGTTTTTCAGATCATCGGGCAGCTGGGAAGCCATGGCCAGGGAATGCAAGGTGACTTTGAAGAGCTCAGATGCTGAATTGTTCGATGTCGACGAGGCCGTAGCCTTGGAATCTCAGACCATCAAGAACATGATCGAGGATACGGGCACCGCCAGAGCCATTCCTCTCCCTAACGTTTCCAGCAGCATACTCTCAAAGGTCCTCGAGTACTGCAAGTACCATGTTGAGGCGCAGAACCGCACAGACGAGAAGTCAGCCATTTCCGAGGACGAAATGAAGACCTGGGATCAGGAATTCGTTAATGTCGATCAGGCAACTTTGTTCGACCTAATCCTGGTATTCTGACAGAAAACCTCATTTAATTAGGAATTTGATGGTTTGATATTTCTGAGAACCGGATTTAATTATCGTTTCGATTGTTCGTTACTCTATCAGAAAACATCATTTTATCAGGGATTCGATAGTTTCGTACTCTCTTAGAGAGTCCCAGTTAATTAGGGACTCAGTGGTTTGGTATTCTTTAAGAAACACAATTTAATTAGCGTTTCTAGTTTCTCTTTGTTTCCCTTCTAGATTTGCCCTTGCGCACCTGCCATTAGGGTGTTTTCAGAACCTATTTGTAGTGTTTGTGGATTGCCGCTTTCGTGAAGGCATTCTCTCTTTAGGATTTCGGAAGTGGTGGAATTCTTCAACGTTATTTTTAATGAATAATTTGGTGTACGCAAAAGTGGTGCCTTCCCTTGGTTATTAGATTTAAGGGTTCGTTAAGTTTTGGGTATTAGGTTACAGGGTTTTTTTTTATAGATATCTTTTTGCCACTAGAGAATATAGCTCCTTAATTTTTTGTTTTTTATTGTGGGTTTATTTTGGATTACATTCTAGATAAAATTATAGTGCTTCTCGTAGCCCATTTCCCCGGATTGAACATTTTGGTTTTCTGGATATTGTTCAAGGGGTTTTTTTAATGGAAATTGTTGGGGACGTAAATTGTAGTATTCCCTTATCTTTTACCAATATTTTTTAGTTTTTGGATATTTGAGACCATTTGTAGTGTATGGAAAGGGTTTCCGTATCTGGCATATACATACGTTCATATCTGGCATATACATACGTTCAACTATATCGTATTTAATGTTTATAATGGTTTGGCCTTATGTATTTTAGGTTAAATGGATTATTTATTTATTTTTATGGGTAATTGGTTATATAGTATTTTTTCCTTTTTGGATGATTTTTGAGGCACATTTGCAGTGGCTAGAATTTAGAATTTATGTATTTTAGGTTAAATGGTTAATTTATTTGTTTTTATGGGTACCCAGTTATAATGTTTTCTTTTAGTTTTTTGGATGATTTTCGAGTCACATTTGCAGTGGCCGGAATTTCGTTTTAAGTGGTTTCTTGGGCCCATTTGAACGGTTTGACGCATAAGTATCTCTGAACTGTTGGCCTTTGTATTTAGTTTAAATTTTTTGCAATAGATATTTTAGGGCACAATGTTAAAGGTTTTCCTTTTTTTTTTATGTTGTATAAAATTTGGGGTTTTTTTTTATGGATGTTTTGCAAGACACTAGTGCAATGTTTCTCAATTTTTTCGTATTTTTGGTTTATAAAATTACAGTGTTATTAAATTTTTATTTTGACTTGTAACTTAGGGTTAGGGTTCATTTGCAAGGTTTGAAAAAGGGTTTCCCTCTTCGCTCCATTCAAATGGAGGAGCATTTGAAGTGATGGCGTATTTATATTATAAATATTTGAGGGAAAACAATTAAAGATCTTTTCTAATTTGGGATTTTCTTTTTATGAAGATACATGAGTGCGATGTTTCTGGTTCTTTGGACATATTTTGTCCTATCAAGTGGTTCTTGGAATAACTGATTTTTCAGATTATTGAAACTTTTCAATATTTTAGGGAAAATTTTCCTTATTAGCTTTTGGTTTTGTGCAGGCTGCCAACTATCTCAACATCAATAATATTTTGGATCTGGCATGCCAGGCTGTGGCTAACATGATCAAGGGGAAGACCATCGAAGAAATACGAGACACCTTCAATATTGTGAATGATTTTACTCCTGAAGAGGAGGAGGACGTCAGACGTGAAAATCAGTGGGCATTCGAATGATAGTAGGGAAGTGTGGTTCAAAAACAGTATATATATTTCTGTGCCATGGTGTTTGGCTTTGTTTTAGTAGCCCAGGATTTGATTAGAAAGTAGTAGTCTCAGACTTTCTTTGTTTGGATTCATTAACTTCTAATACTATGGTCGACTGACTTTGAACATTAAACCCTATTGTTTGTTGTTGTTGAATCATCTCGTAAAGATCTCGGAGCAACTCCCCCAATAGTATTGGGCTTTTTGAAATTGCAACTATTTTGCTGTCAACTGTGCTGTGTGTTTTATTTCTGTTGCCAGTAAATGTCTATTATAGACCATAGTAAGAATTGATTGCCTCAAAGAATCCATATTTTTGCTGGATATGAGACCAATAGATATGACATTGCATGGCATGTCGCGCTACTCCTTTTGTTGCTTAACAACTTTATTTATATATATGAGGTGAGTTTCTTGGCATTACAATATTTATAAATAATAAGTGTTGAGATAACCCGGGTAATAGTATTTTGTTTTTCGATCCAGTAAGTTATTGATGTGATTTAAAAAAACAGTTATAGTGTTGGATTGCATTTCTCTGTTCCATCAAAACAGATGTTCATTTCACACAATAATTTAACAGTAATTTGCTTGAGCTGTTGTCCGTAAAGTTATAGTGGTAAATTTTTAGTTTTTTCTCAGGATGGGTGTCTCAGCAGTTTTAGTCTTAATTGTTTGTTCATCATTACCCAATTGTAGACCGGTTAAAACAAGTTTAATTTTTTGTTTTTCATACTTCAATCTTAGTACTAAAAGAAAAGTTAGATTCAATTTGTTTATATTGAATTTGCTTATATGGCGTAATTACTTTTCTCAGTATCCCCATTTGATATCATTCCAATTAGGTTTCCCCTTTTTACTTAATAAACAAAGTTTCGCTTTGGGTGTATAGGTTTTCAAGATTGTTTATCGGGGATGAGCTGTGACTCATTAATATTTATAAGATATTTATTATTTTTTACATACTGATGGTGTGATAATGATTTAAATATCTAGTTAGTAATTTTATAATTTGATATTGAGATTATATTATGTGCAATAGTTGACAAATTACTAATTCAAATAATTAAACATTTTGTCATATGTTAAATGTTGTTAGAAGTATTTGAGAAGGTAGAGATCTCCTTTTTCAAACATAACATGGTTGCATTCATTTCTTCTCTCACAAGATAATGAACTTAATTAATTTTATGGTGGTGAATGGTTGTAGTTTTAAAATTTTATTCATTATTTGATTACTGATTGATTAGGAAAATTTTGTGTGTTTTCATATTGGAACTTGTAACTACAAATTAGTGTAATATTTGTTTAATTCATATAAACAAATCTGTACCCACTTGATAATTTAGTTTTTCTTTTTTTTTCCTTCAATTTTTATTTACTTTCATTACTTTTTTTGTAAATAAAAAAGGATCCTTGTATTAATATTGATTGTTATCTATACAATGTCAAGTGTTAGCCACCTCTTTTGTCACCAAAGGTAAACAACTACCATTAAAAACTAAAATTGTATGAACTAAACTATATGAACAAAATTGAAACAGTATCATGCAATGAGAGGATACAAAAAACAGAAACATGGAGGCTTTACTCCACAGAGCTAGGTGGCCATGGATGTTGTAGATAGGGCGTACTTCTGGCCACATGTTGGTCATCGAGTCCGCGCAGGAGAGTTCCCTTAAGCATTGAACAAAATGTTGGCCGAGGATGTGTTGTGAGTGGAGTTGATCATCTTGCTTTTGCCGAATTTTGAAAAAAAATTGGAGGTGCTCCTCCTAGAGTCGATTTGCACATAGTAGAGACTGCTCCACTTCCTTGTCCTCTACAACTATCTCAGTATGCTCCTCCACCTGCCATCTTGGGGGGATTTCCTCCTCCACCATGCAGTTTCTATTGCCAAACATCAAGTTGTGTGGATTGATTTTCGAGGGGGCAAGTGGATTAGTGGGAAAAGGAGTACGTTCTCTCGATGGTGGATTTTCCTCTTTAATTGAGCAATTGCCATGGATGGAGTGAAGGAGTGGTGATGGAGGTTCTAACGACCCTGGCTATTATGAATATTAGGTTTCTTTTCAATTTACTAGATAACCATAGCATAGATAGGATCACTGAGAAAAACACAATCACAAGATACATAAAATTTATCATGGGAAACCCTCATGGGAAAGAAAACCCACCAAAAAAATCCTTAATATCTATAGCCAATGCAATGCCAAGACAATACACCAAACACTAGAGAATACCCTCTCCCAAGTAATGCATCTCTCTCTTCCTTTTTCTCCAACTGCAACTCCAAACTTGGGCTCTCGATGATCGAATGAGTGAATGAACAAATGAGGCGCTAGCTTCCTTTATTTATACAAACTCGAAAGTGATGAAAGGAGGTGTGTCTTCACTGGCAAGGTCAATTCTCTTTCTGGGTGGTTAGAACCACTTTAATTTGCCTCAGAGACGAATTCTAGTTAGCATATTACAATTAGTCTTTGACCAATCTGCAAAAGGGGATTTGGTCATTTACAATGCTCGACATGATCAATCCATAAAAGGGGATTGATCTAATGAATAATACATCAATAATAAATAGAATACTATTTGAAATTACAATATTTCAACACTCCCCCTTAACAAGAAAGGTATTCTTCAACGTCATGAGGTGAGAGAGAGGGAAACAACATCAAAAACATATAGAACACTCATTGGCGTATATATAAATCATTGGAATCTTTTCGCATCATCAATATCATCAAAAACACAACACAAAGGCTCGAGAATCATCAACATCAACACTAGGATGAGAGTATTCAACACGAAGCTCGCATCATAGCTCGAAGTTGGCTACACAATATCATCAACATGAGGCTGGAAACACATCATCACAGCAGGAGGCTAGCATATCATCAAAGCACGGGGCTGGCACATCATCACAGCACGGGGCTCACACATCATCACAACATAGGGCTCACACATCATCACAGCACAGGTCTCGCACATCATCACAACATGATACTCGCACGTCATCACAGCACGAGGCTGGCACATCATCATAGCACGAGGCTAGAAAAACATCATTAGCACAAAGTTGGCATCACAACAAAAGGCTAGCACATCATCATGAGAATGCAACTGTCATCACCACATGAGGTTGGCACATCATCATCAGCATGAAGCTGGCAACACAACACAAGGATGACACATCATCATCAACATGAAGTTGGCATCACAACACAAGGCTGGCACATCACCATCAACATGAAGCTTGCATCACAACATAAGGCTAGCAAATCATCATCGGCATGAAGTTGGCATCACAACACAATGTTGGCAGTACATCACTACTACCTCTTTCGAGGGAGGTCCTTTCAGACTACACCAAGATTATCTTGAAAGTGCTCAAACTTTACATGGGATAGAGGCTTGGTCAACACATTAGTAACATGTTCATCCGTGCTAACATACTGGAGCTTTACGACTCCTCTTTGCAACATATCAGGAATTAAGTGATATTGGATCTCTATATGTTTTGACTCATCATGGAAAACATGGTTCTCCATCATATTTATACAACTTGGTTATCACAGAATAAAATTGGATTCCATCTCAAGATCAAATAGATCTGTCAACAACATTCGAAGCCATATGGCTTCACAACTCATAGAACATGTAACAATGTATTCTTCTTCTATTGTCCTGAGAGAAGTCATGGCTAACCTCAAAATGAAACAAAATCCTCAAGTGCTCCTTTTTTTTGATAAACACCTCCAACTCAATATGAATCGGTGTAACCATTGAGTCTAAATTCATGATATCCAACATACCCTCAAGGTATCTCATCATATGTTTTGCAGCAACAACGTGAACACATCTGGGTTCTACCGGATACTCACTCAAGTAAAAATATATATCTAGCCTTGTATTCATTAGATACATCAATGAACCAATAATATCTTTGTATAGAGTAGAATCAACCAATTCTGATGAGGTTTCTACCAAGATCTTCAACTATGTTTCCATGAGTGTGTACATGGATTCATATTTCAAGATGTCAGACCTCTTCATTTTAACTACATCCTTCCATTGGTTGAGGAAGATATTCTCTCTCCTCTACCAAACTTCAATACCTAAGAGATAATGCATTTATGTCTTCCATCAAACTCTGTGGTGAGCCTCTTCTACAATCTATGATGAGATTTTTTTCATATTTTCAAGAATACATCATCTACATATAGTAGTAACATCAATGTCTCATCATTCATAACCTTGATATAAAGGTTAGAATCAACTTTACTCTTGGTAAAGCCCAAGCTTGTCAAGAAACTATCAATTCTTCCATATCAAGCTCTAGGAGCTTGCTTCAACACATACAAATCTTCCTTCAATCGACATACATGAGTCTTTCTATCTTCAATCTTCAAATCAAATTTTCTCATTACATTATACCAAACTCGTACACTTGCTCAACTAGAACTCAATCTGCACAATCATGTGCTCGCTCTATGTGCTCTCTGCAAAGCACTATCTATCTCACTGCTTGAGAGTATGTCCTCCCCTTTTTTTGCAACTGTTCCTTCTGGAACAGGGACTCTACACCTGTAGCTTGTCTGAAGCTGAGAATGACTGCTTCATTCTCACTGTGGCTACTGAAGTCTATGAGTAACTCCTCTAATTCTATCACGACAACAACAACTTCATCTGAAACTAAGAGCGGCTCAATAATTGATACGTAAGGTAGATCTTCTTCTTTCATGGAGGTAAATCTATATTTTATTATAGTCATGTCTCCATGACCCAACTAATGTCATACACCAACTTCCACTCAATTTCGAATATGGGGATTTCTCCCCCTTCATCTCATACTATATATGAATCATGCTTGTTTTGGTTGTCTTCATAAATATTGGAACTATTTCTTTAGTTACTGCAGTAAGTGTCTCGCCATATTCTTCTCCCTCTTTTTGGGAAAATCCTCTAGACACACATCAGGATTTGTACATTTGAAACATGCTTGATCTATATAGATCAATCTTGCAAGTCAATACTAACTTCTCTTCTAGTCTCACAGAAGAATCCATATCCTAGTCTTTATGACTGACTTCCTTCTTTGTTACTAAAACAAGCGAATCTTCCCAGGAGATTTCATATCTCCTAGAATATTTTAAAGGTACGATCTAGTCTTCTCACGACATTTGTCTCTTAGTTCTGGAAGTCGTCTCTTCATTTGATCCTTTCTGATATCAGGCTTACTCTCAATTTTGTCTGAGTCTACAAGGACTTCATCATATCTTAGAGGGTATACATGGTGTTGAATACCAATTCTAAATATGAAAGACTCAGTCATGCTTCAAATGAGTTCTTCCTATCAATTTGGCTTCATTAACCTTTGAACAATTATGCTGTGAGTTTCTAATGTTCAGTCATCTTTGGAGCCTTCTGGTCCTTTCAATCAATATTCATATGAGATACTCTGAATCTCAAAAGATAGCTTCTTCTTCATTTTCTTTGGTATATGAGTGTATATGGTCATGTACATAGTATGCTTCATGTCTCATATAATCTGTTGCCTTCTGGAACCTTCACTATAGCTTCCTCAGGGTTATCACATGTGACCTAAAACAAGCTCAACAAAACAACAAGCAAGAATAATACTCTTTTGATAATAGTAGATAAAACAAAAACACTAATAATCATCACCATGTCTCCTTTAGAGATATCACGTGTGACCTATCCAAAGAAAATATCAAAAGTAAGAAATACAATACGAAATGAGGTCAACACTCTTCTACTATTGTGATCAAACATTCCTCCATGGTTTCCCGGAATCAACATAAGAAGTTTCTCCTAGAGGAGATTTTAGTTGTATATATTACATTAAGAATTTATCTCAATATTCTCACTTGCTACCAAGTATAATAACTTTCAAAGACTGCTACCTCAACTATAGCGTTTACCTGTAAAGGGGTAGTCTTCAACTTGTCATGTGGAACTTTGAATCTTATCAACTTAATTAATCAAAACTGGAACCTGGAGCCTTGTCCTGAAGAATGAGTGTGTTTTTTTTCTTCCAAGTGTCCTTCACTCAAGATGACGAGTGCTTTATTCAACTTATCTTTTGTACTAGGACAATATGCTATCTTGACTGAAGGATGGGTTAGAGAATAAACTCTATGATCTCAAATTTAATCCATCTAATACATTGACTTTAATTTTGACCAAAGGTTAGTATGATGGTCGTAGCTTCAACATGTAACCTAGATCAAAATAATGTCATAACAAATGGATGCATATCAAAATAATCAAACCTGGGTTGCATTATTCCTATGAATGTGTTGGATCTTGAGATCCTTCTCGATCTATGGCAAGAGATCCCTTCTCCTGCAAATACCCTTCAAAGATTAACAATTTAACCATATGTGAGTACATACCTCTGATAGCATTTGCAGGTAGTGGCACCATATCGTAGAAATGGTAATAAATACCAAATATTAAGATCTTCAAGGGTGATTGCAACTGGGACTGTAGATGATACCTCAACTCATACTCCAACTCTAACTGTAACTTAGGGTTTTATGAGGAAACCCTAATTTTTCAAACTTCAAATTTTGAAATTTTGATCTAGGGGCTAGATGCGCCAAGGTGAGGCAAGTAAGCTGGTGGAGTCATATTTCTGAAAATCAAAATTTTACCCCCTCAAACTTGACCAATTGATTTTTGGACTCGTGCTTCTCGTTTTCTAGTAGTTCTGGTTTTCTGCTTCTTCTGGTTTTCTCGTACTTCTAGTACCAATGAAAACTAGGGTTTCACTTTTCGGGAGTTCTATCCACTAAAAAGGTGCGATGAAGGTGCCAGAGAGTTCCTTGGGCTAGGGTGCACTTTTCTAGATGACTTTGGGGTGAAATTCCTCTTCAATTAAAATCCCTAATTTTCTTGTACGACAAGAGTGACGTTTTTATTTTTCTTGTGAAAGATGCTCTCTTGAGCTTAGCTCTCATACCATGTTAGAGTTTAAGATATTATTAGGCATCTTTTCAATTTAATATATAACCATAGCATAGATAATATCACTAAGAAAAACACAATCACAAGATGCAAAACATTTATCCTAGGAAACCCTCATGGGGAAGAAAACCCAGTAAAAACTTCCTTAATATAGATAGCCAATGAAATGCCAAGACAATAATACAAACACTAGATAATATCCTCTCCCAAGTAATTTACCTCTCTCTCTTATTTATTCTCCAACTGCAGCTCCAAACTTGCATTCTCGATAATCAAAGGAGTGAGTGAACTAATGAGGCATTGACTTCCTTTATTTATACAAACTAGCAAGTGTTGAAAGGAGGTGTCTCTTCACTGGCATGGCTTAATTCTCTTTATGGGTGGTTAGAACTACTTTAATTTTCCTAGGGGACGAATTCTCAATTAGATTATTACAATTAGGGTTTGACCAATCCGCAAAAGGGGATTTGGTCATTTACAATTCCTGTCATGATTGGTCCACAAAAGGGGATTGATATAATTAATAATACATCAATAATAAATAGAATACTCTTTTCATTTACATTATTTCAACACCTGGGGCCATAGATGCGAGAAGAAATGAGAGCTAATTTGGACGAGGTAAGTCTATCACCCTTGGAGAGGGCATTGTAGTACAACGAGCCTCTCGTAGATGTCCCCTCTCTCTTGGCATGGTGGTGAGAATGTGGAGGTTGTTTTGCGATGGAGCGTCGGGGAAGGCAGTGGGTCTATTGGAAAGAGCCTCAGAGAGCTCAAAAGAGCCGAAGTACAGGTGTAAAATAAAAGGGAAATCCAGAGAATTCACCTATGAGAGTTGAGGGAGAGGAATGGAGTAGTATATGGATAACAAGAGAATTTTTTTAAGAGAGAAAGGGAGAAAACACATTTGTTGAGGGAAAAGGTGAGAAAATGCTCAGAAGATCCAAGGAATAGGAGAAAATGCAAAGGGGGAATGAATGATTTCACCGGGGAGATTTCCCTCTTAGTACACCATGAATTGATGGATAGGCTAGCCATGAGAGCTGAGGTGAAGGCCTCCTTAGGCATCGTACGCTTGGTCTGGCTTACGCAAGGGGCCATCAAACCTGCAAGGTTGTCGAGGAGAATTACCATTACTCTCCATAGTGATAAATTATAAACAATAAAAACAACAATTGATAAAATAGAAACAAGAACAACAAGATGGCGGAAAAGGCATATTAGCCAAGACTACAATTATTCACTCCAATGTTACATATTTAAAGTATAATGGGTGATGCCACGTCATAGAGAGATTTTCTCTAGATCCTAAAATCATGCATGATGACTAAGCTAGGAAATCTTAACTAACTCATTAGTCATCACTTGAGCATATATTAATAATATCCTAAATGAATAATACAAATATAGGTGACATTTTAGACTTAGTGATTCGTAAAGGTAAGACATAGGCTAACAATCCCCCCCTCAATCACAAGTCCGATCAATAATACCAGCAATAAAGAATAAAATGGTATCAATTCCAAGTCTTCATACTGAAACTCCTATGTTGAGCCTCAATGAAGAATTTCATGAAAAAACCACCAATCTGGATGTTGAACATGTTCATTTGAAATGAACTGGAAGAGAGCTAAGATATGGAAGTGAACAGCTACAATATCTGAACATTCCTTGATTGCTTAACAATTTGATCATTTTTCCAAGTATTTTAGCTAGAAGAATCTGATGTCTTCTGCTAATTGGTGAACATGTAGTGTCACCACTCTACTGTTAGTGTATCACTGAAAGTGATCTCTAAACCTATGGTTTGGGATGACCACTAACCAATTGATACCATGTATCTGATGTTTTTTGGATAACCACTAACCAATCTTGACACTTTTAGGTGTCCAACAACATCCCAATGTACCATGTGTATGACTCAATTGCAAGTCATTGAACCATAATCTTACCAAAGTTTGCCATCTCTGGAGAATATCACAATGTAATCATGTGAGCCAAGAAGCATGCAATTTTTTTACTTAATGTAAACTCCAATCTGATGAGAGGGAACCAAGAGAAGTGAATCAGCTTCTAGTCTGACACATCCCTAAAAAATGCCTAACAACTCAATCAAATGCCAAGCTGCAATGCACACGAATCCTCGTGTCCTCTGCTAGGTCGAATGACCATCTATGTGAGCCAAATGTTCACACCATTGCTCTCAAAATAAAAATCAATATGATTCAACTTAAACTTATTGAACCATAATTCTCCCAAAGTTTGTCATCTACAGACCGCAGTTGGCCATTTGGCAAATTTCATGCCCATCTGGCATACTTGATGTTTGTTGTTGTCGAAACTTTCTATCTGACAACCATCTTCAATTCCATCATCAATTTTCCCCTTTCTCAGTTGAAAGGAGAGACCATAAGTGGTTTCATGAACCATCTTCACTGGAATTTTGAACTTCCCCCCTTAAGGTGCATGAGAGTTACATCATTGTACTCCCCCCTTCTAGGCTCAAGAGAGTACCATACTTTTTCCATTTGAGTACAACACAAAGTGGGAATGTAGAAAAAACCACATGTTATCTCATCCCATGAGGTCCATGCTTGAAATCTACGCCATAATGGGACCACTTATGTGAGGTACAAAAAATGTTATGTTTCTACAAGATTGGTCTTTACTCGAAATTGAATTCTACGGTAAGACTTATATAATCTCTTGGTTGTTGATGACCATTGCCAAGGATCAATCCACTCATAGTGAATCTTCAATCTTGCGGGTTTCTCCAGTGTTGAACATCTGTCTGAAGAATGGTTATGCTTGCCACAATGCTGGCAAGGATGGAGATCAAAACACTCATTCTCCTTGTGACCAACTCGATTACAATGTTAGCACTTATCATTTTGATGTTGAACTTGGAAAGGTGAAGTTGAAGCTTCTTGAAGGAATCCAACACTTTGGAACTTAATTCGTCTAGAATAATCAGGAATATGAAAGGTAACTTCCTTGTCATATCCAAGTCCTGTGTTATTCTTGTTGTAGATGATTTCTTTCCAAGGTTTGATGATGGGCTTGGAAACATTATTATGAACCTGTTGCTTTGAAATCCATGGAAGTGGATTTACTTCATGTTGATGCATCATTGCAAGGTTTTCTTCACTGAAATAACAAGAAAACTCTTGAAATGTCGGTTCGTGAATAGATTCAACTTTGTCTAAAACTGATTCCGAAGTTGTATCACTCTGTTGTTCCTTCACTGATTGTTGATCATCATCATCGTCATCATAGAGAGGGTTGTGCTGAACAAAAACTAGTTTAGAACACTTCACTCGCTGTTGATTTTTGAGACTTATCAACTCATCATTCAATAGCTGAGATAGATATTGAAGAAGCCTAACGTTTTCTTGCATCACTTGCAAATAAGTTATCACTGGTTGAAGATTTGGTTTGTTCAATGTCACTGTGTTGTCTTCAGTGGTGTTTATTAGAGTGTTCAGTAACTCTAGTAATTCGAGACTTCGAGCCGTTTCAAAAACACTAAATGAGGTCTCCTTGTGCAAATAGATCCTTATTACAATTTTGACTCGGCAGAAGAAGAATTATTTGCAACTCGCTCACTTGAACTTCATGCTTGTTTGAATTTGTTTGGTTGAACTTGCTTCCAGGAAGTTGAGGATGTCGGTTAGCACCGAAAATGCATCCAAAGTGTGATGTTTACAATGATTTGAGTTTTAACACTCAACCCTGTCAATTATGAATCAAAATGACAATGAGTCTTGGGTATCATGCTCAACCGAGAATGCACCCAATTACAAAAAAAATCAACTTGATTTGATTGGATACTTACAAAATAACTATAGTTGATCTTCAAAGTTGACTACTTTGATGATGTTTGAGTCCTTGAAGATTAGGTGCTTGATGTGTCCATTGTTTCAACGATTTTGATGTGTCCATTGTAGCAACGATTTTAATTTCTTCTATAGTGTTGGCTAATGAAACACTACCAAATCTGTGAGCTTCTCCAGAAATGCAGATCTACGTTAATACAACACAACAATTATGATCTTTCCAATGCACCTTAAATCCATTTCTTACTCACACAGATATGCTTGACCCTTCCTTCTTTGCGAACCGATTGTCAGAATTCTCAAATCTTTCTTTGTGTGATATTCACAATACGCGACAACTTCAACACCAACAAAAGTGACAATGGGTAGTGATACCCTTGTCAGTTTTCCTACGCAATGGTCCTTTATTCACAAGGAAATTCTCCTTCACACAGAAATACTCACATTCGCATAGAAATTACATGGGAATGCATACAACAAATTATTCTACTCTCAATGATACACACAGAAATGAGCCATCTCTGATATTTTCATCATGTTTTCACCATGGCTCTGATACCAATTGATAAATCATAAACAACAACAACAACAATTGATAAAACAGAAACAAGCACAACAACATGGTGGAAAAGGCATATTAGCCAACACTACAATTATTTACTCCAATGTTACATATTTATAGTACAATGGGTGATGCCACCTCATAGAGATATTTGCTCAATATCCTAAAATCATGCATCATGACTAGGCTAGGAAATCTTAAATAACTCATTAGTCATCACTTGATTATATATTACTAATATCCTAAATGAATAATACAAATATGGGTGACATTTTAGACTTAGTGATTTGTAAAGGTAAGACATAGGCTAACAATCCCCCCCTCAAACACAAGTCTGATCAATAATACCAACAATAAAGCATAAACTGGTATCAATTCCAAGTCTTCGTAATGAAACACCTGTGATGAACCTCAATGAAGAACTGTGCAAAAAAACCACCAATATGGATGCTGAACATGTTCATTTGAAATGAACTGGAAGAGAGATGAGATATGGAAGTGAACAACTGCAATATCTAAACATTCCCTGATTGCTTAACAATTTGATCACTTTTCCAAGTATTTTAGCTAGAATAATCTGATGTCTTCTGCTAATTGGTGAACGTGTAGTATCACCACTCTACTATTAGTGTATCACTGAAAGTGCTCTCTGAATCTGTGGTTTGGCATGACCACTAACCAATTGATGCCATGTATAAGATGGTTTTTGGATAACCACTAACCAATATTCACACTTTTAGCTGTCCAAAAACATCCCAATGTATCATGTGTATGATTCAATTGCAAGGCATTGAACCATAGTCTTGCCAAAGTCTTCCATATCTGGAAAATCTCACAATGTAATCATGTGAGACAAGATGTATCCAAATTTTTTAGTTAATGTAAACTCCAATCTGATGAGAGCGAACCAAGAGAAGTGAATCAACTTCTATTCTGACACATCCCTAAAAAATGGTTGACAACTCAATCAAATGCCAAGATGCAATGCAAAAGGATCCTCTTGTCCTCTGGTAGGTCTAATGACCATCTATGTGAGCCAAACGTTCACATCATTGCTTTCAAAATCAAAATCAATATGATTCAACTTAAACTTATTGAACCATAATTCTACCAAAGTTTGTCATCTACAGACCGTAGTTGCCCATTTGGCAAAGTGCATGCCCATCTGGAATACTTGATGTTTGTTGTTGTCGAAACTTTCTGTCTGACAACCATCTTCAATTCCATCATCAATTCCCCCCTTTGTCAGCTAAAAGGAGAGACCATAAGTGGTTTCATGAACCATCTTCACTGGAATTTTAAACTCCCCCCCTTAAGGTGCATGAGAGTTGCATCGTTTTACAGCCCCCTTCTAGGCTCAAGATAGTACCATTCTTGTTCCATTTGAGTACAACACAAAGTGGGAATGCAGAAAAACCCACATGTTATCTCATCCCTTGAGGGCCATGCTTGAAAGCTATGCCATAAGGGGACAACTTATGTGAGGTACAAAAAATGTTATGTTTCTACAAGATTGGTCTTTACTCAAGATTGAATTCTACGGTAAGACTTATATAATCGCTTGGTTGTTGATGACCATTGCCAAGGATCAATCCACTCATAGTGAATATTCAATCTTGCAGGTTTCTTCAGTGTTGAACATCTATCTGAAGAATGGTTATGCTTGCCACAATGCTGGCAAGGATGGAGATCAAAACACTGATTCCCCTTGTGACCAACTCAATTACAATGTTGGAACTTATCATTCTGATGCTGAACTTGAACAGGTGAAGTTGAAGCTTGTTGAAAGAATCCAACACTTTGGAACTTAATTGGTCTAGAATAATCAGGAATATCAAAGGTAACTTCCTTTTCATATCCAAGTCCTGTTCTATTCTTGTTGTAGATGATTTCTTTCCAAGGTTTGATGATGGTTTTGGAAAGAGTATTATGAACCTGTTTCTTTGAAATCCATGGAAATGGATTTACTGCATGTTGATGCATCATTGAAAGGTTTTCTTCACTAAAATCAAAAGAAATCTCTTGAAATGTAGGTTCATGAATAGATTCAACTTTGTATAAAATTGATTCTGAAGTTGTATCACTGTGTTGTTCCTTGACTCATTGTTGATAAAAAACATCATCATCATCATCATCATCATCATCATCATAGAGAGGGTTGTGCTGAACAAAAACTAGTTCAAAACACTTCATTGTCTGTTGATTTTTGAGATCTATCAACTCATCATTCAATAGTTGAGATAGATATTGAAGAAGTCAAAGTTTAGCTTGTGTCACTTGCAAACATGTTAGCACTGATTAAAGAGTTGGTTTGCTCAATGTCACTGTGTTATCTTCAGTGGTGTTTATTAGATTTTTCAGTAACTCTAATAATTCAAGACTTTGGGCCATTTCAAAAGCACCAAATGAGGTCTCGTTGTGCAGGTAGATCCTTATTACAATTTTGACTCGACAGAAGAAGAATTATCTTCAACTCGCTCACTTGAACTTGACACTTGTTTGAATTTGTTTTCTTGAACTTGCTTCAAGGAAGTTGAGGATGTCAGTTAGCACCGAAAATTCATCCAAAGTGTGTTGTTTACAATGATTTGAGTTTTAACACTCAACCTTGTCAATTACGACTCAAAATGACAATGAATCTTGGGTGTCAGGCTCAACCGAGAATGCACCCAATTACAAATAAATTCAACTTGATTTGATTGGATACTTGCAAAATAAATATAGTTGATCTTCAAAGTTGACTACTTTGATGACGTTTGAGTCCTTGAATATTAGGTGCATGATGTGTCCATTGCTGCAATGATTTTGATGTGTCCATTGCTGCAACGATTTTAATTTCCTCTATAGTGTTGGCTAATGAAACACTACCAAATCTATGAGCTTCTCCAGAAATGAAGATCTACATTAATACAACACCACAATTACAATCTTTCCAACATACCTTATATCCATTTCGTACTCACACAGATACGCTCGGCCCTTTGTTCTTTGCGAACCAATTGCCATAATTCTTAGATCCTTCTTTGCATGTTATTCACCATTGGCGGCACATTCAAGACCAACAAAAGTGACAATGGGCAGTAATACCCTCGTCAGTTCTCCTATGCAATGGTCCTTTATTCACAAGGCAATTCTCCTTCACACAGAAATACTCACATTCGGATAGAAATTACATGGGAATTCAAACAACAAATTATTATACTCTCAATGATACACACGAAAATGAACCATATATGATATTTTCATCATGTTTTCACCATGGATCTGATACCAATTGATAAATCATAAACAAGAACAACAACAATTGATAAAATGGAAACAAGAACAACAACATGTCGGGAAAGGCATATTAGCCAACACTAAAATTATTCACTCCAATGTTACATATTTATAGTACAATGGGTGATTCCACGTCATATAGAGATTTTCTCTAAATCCTAAAATCATGCATGATGACTAGGCTAGGCAATTTTAACTAATTCATTAGTCATCACTTGAGGATATATTACTAATATCCTAAATGAATAATACAAATATAGGTGACATTTTAGACTTACTGATTGGTAAAGGTAATCCATAGGCTAACAATCTCCCCCTCAATCACAAGTTTGATCAATAATACCAACAATAAAGCATAAACTGGTATCAATTCCAAGTCTTCATACTGAAACTTGTGTGTTGAGACTTAATGAAAAACTGCATGAAAAAACCACCAATCTGGATGCTGAAGATGTTCATTTGAAATGAACTGGAAGAGAGGTGAGATATGGAAGTGAACAACTACAATATATGAACATTCCATGAGAGGTGAGATATGGAAGTGAACAACTACAATATCTGAACATTCCATGATTTCTTGACAATTTGATCATTTTGCCAAGTATTTTAGCTAGAAGAATTTGATGTCTTCTGCTAATTGGTGAACATGTAGTATCACCACTCTACTATGAGTGTATCACTGAATGTGCTCTTTGAATCTGTGGTTTGGGATTACCACTAACCAATTGATACCATGTATCTGATGGTTTTTGGATAACCACTAACCAATCTTGACATTTTTAGGTGTCCAACAACATCCCAATGTATCATGTGTATGATTCTATTGCAAGTCATTGAACCATAATCTTGCCAAAGTCTGTCATCTCTGGAAAATCTCACAATGTAATCATGTGAGCGAGGATGCATGCAAATTTTTTACTTAATGTAAACTCCAATCTAATGAGAGGGAACCAAGATAAGTGAATTAGCTTCTAGTCTGACACATCCCTAAAAAATACTTGACAACTCAATCAAATGCCAAGATGCAATGCAGAAGGATCCTCTTGTCCTCTGCTAGGTCGAATGACCATCTATGTGAGCCAAATGTTCACATCATTTCTCTCAAAATCAAAATCAATATGATTCAACTTAAACTTATTGAGCCATAATTCTGCCAAAGTTTGTCATCTACACACCGCAGTTTCCCATTTGGAAAACTTCATGCCCATCTGGAATACTTGATGTTTATTGTTGTTGAAGCTTTCTGTCTGACAACCATCTTCAATTCCATCATCAATTCCCCCCTTTGTTAGTTGAAAGGAGAGACCATAAGTGGTTTCATGAACCATCTTCACTAGAATTTTGAACTCCCCCCCTTAAGGTGCATGAGAGTTACATCATTGTACTCCCCCCTTCTAGGCTCAAGAGATTACCATACTTGTTCCATTTGAGTACAACACAAAGTGGGCATGCAAAGAAAACAACATGTTATCTCATCCCATGAGGGCCATGCTCGAAAACTAAGCCATAAGGGGACCACTTATGTGAGGCACAAAAAATGTTATGTTTCTACAAGATTGGTCTTTACTCAAGATTGAATTCTATGGTAAGACTTATATAATCACTTGGTTGTTGATGATCATTGCCAAGGATCAATCCACTCATAGTGAATCTTAAATCTTGCAGGTTTTTTCAGTGTTGAACATCTTCTGAAGAATGGTTATGCTTGCCACAATGCTAGCAAGGATGGAGATCAAAACATTGATTCTCCTTATGACCAACTTGATTATAATGTTCTCACTTATCATTATGATGTTGAACTTGAATAGGTGAAGTTGAAGCTTCTTGAAGGAATCCAACACTTTCGAACTTAATTGGTCTAGAATAATCAAGAATATGAAAGGTAACCTCCTTGTCATATCCAAGTCCCGTTCTATTCTTGTTGTAGATGATTTATTTCCAAGGTTTGATGATGGTCTTGGAAAGAGTATTATCAACCTGTTTCTTTGAAATATGTGGAAGTGGATTTACTGCATGTTGATGCATCATTGAAAGGTTTTCTACACTGAAATCACAAGAAAACTCTTGAATGTAGGTTCATGAATAGATTCAACTTTGTCTGAAACTGATTCTGAAGTTGTATCACTATGTTTTTCCTTCACTGACTATTGATCAAAAACATCATCATCATCATCATCATAGAGAGGGTTGTGCTAAACAAAAACTAGTTCAGAACACTTTACTCGCTGTTGATTTTTGAGATTTATCAACTCAACATTCAATAGCTGAGATAGATATTGAAGAAGTCTAACTTTAGCTTGCATCACTTGCAAACAAGTTAGCACTGATTGAAGAGCTGGTTTGTTCAATGTCACTATGTTGTCTTCAGTGGCGTATATTAGTGTTCAATAACTCTAATAATTCGAGACTTCAAGCCATTTCAAAAACACTAAATGAGGTCTCCTTCTGCAGGTAGATCCTTATTACAATTTTGACTCGATCGAAGAAGAATTATCTGCAACTCGCTCACTTGAACTTCACGCTTGTTTGAATTTTTTTTCTTGAACTTTCTTCAGGGAAGTTGAGGATGTCTGTTACCACCGAAAATGCATCCAAAGTGTGATGTTTACAATGATTTTAGTTTTACCACTCAACCTTGTGAATTACGACTCAAAATGACAATGAATCTTGGGTGTCGGGCTCAACCGAGAATGCACCCAATTACAAAGAAATTCAACTTGATTTGATTGGATACTTACAAAATAACTATAGTTGATCTTCAAAGTTGACTACTTTTATGACATTTGAGTCCTTGAATATTAGGTGCTTAATGTGTCCATTGCTACAAGGATTTTGATGTGTCCATTATTGCATCGATTTTAATTTCTTCTGTGGTGTTGGCTAATGAAACACTGCCAAATCTATGAGCTTCTCCAGAAATGCAGATCTACATTAATACAACACCACAATTACTATCTTTCCAACACACCTTATATCCATTTCGTACTCACACAGATACGCTCAACCCTTCCTTCTTTGTGAACCAATTGCCAGAATTCTCAGATCCTTCTTTGTGTGCTATTCACCATAGGTGACACCTTCAACACCAACAGAAGTGACAATCAACAGCGATACCCCTGCCATTTCTCCTACAAAATGGTCCTTTATTCACAAGGCAATTCTCCTTCACATAGAAATACTCACACTCACATAGAAATTACATGGGAATTCATACAACAAATTATTCTACTCTCAATGATACAAACATAAACGAACCATCTCTGATATTTTCATCATGTTTTCACCATGGATATGATACCAATTGATAAATCATAAACAAGAACAACAACAATTGATAAAACGGAAACAAGAACAACAACATAGCGTAAAAGGCATATTAGCCAATAGTACAAGTATTCACTCCAATGTTACATATTTATAGTACAATGGGTGATGCCACCTCATAGACAGATTTTCTCTAGATCCTAAAATCATGCATGATGACTAGGTTAGGCAATCTTAACTAACTCATTAGTCATCACTTGAGGATATATTACTAATATCCTAAATGAATAATACAAATATGGGTGACATTTTAGACTTAGTGATTGGGAAAGGTAAGCCATAGGCTAACATATGGGGTGCATGTCATTCTGTAGTAATGAGTGGAGGGTTGGCGGTCGGGGTTAATAAATCCCATGACCACCCCATTCTATCTGTATTCTGACACTAACAAGGTGGAACCCCATCCGGGGGAGGGAAGTCCTCCTAGGCCAACTCCATGCATTGGATCCATAGTGGTAAATTCGAGGACTACCTTGTGTCGATGAAAATGACATGTTAAGTAGAGTCAACACCTGCATTGG
This sequence comes from Picea glauca, assembly GCA_000966675.3. NCBI lineage: Eukaryota > Viridiplantae > Streptophyta > Pinopsida > Pinales > Pinaceae > Picea > Picea glauca. The sequence continues at coordinate 971,508 of JZKD02S0448450.1, forward strand.
CTAATATGTCCACCACTTTGTTTGCACTTCTCCTTATATGAGAGGTAGTGATAGTTAGAGAGGGCATGAGAAGTTCTTTTAAACTGTTTAGGGGACCTAGGAGATGCCAGCTCGGGGTGATTTTTCTGGGTTTTTTCCATTTATGATTTTTGGGGCTAGCTCAATGACAAATTTGGAGAGTCATTCTATCATTTGGTGAGTGATATTGTGGTCAAGATTCATTTGGATTTCTTTGATGACACCCTAGATTTCTGCTGAATTGTTGGTGTCACCCCAGATTTTCTTCTTTGAGAAATTGAATTTCGCTTGTGTTGTTCCTTATGACTGATCCATATCCCGAGTTTCCTGGATTTCCCTTAGAGGAAACATAGAAATTGACTTTGTGAAATCTATACAGGGGGGCAAGCCATGGCGCTAGAGGCCATTTCTTTTGGGAAAGACTGTAGGGGGATGGAGGAGAGGGTCAAAGAGAAGCCCTAGGAATTTAGTACAGAGAGTTTTCTTGGATCGATGGGAAAATATTGTTGGGTCCAAGTCTGTAATTGGAGGGTTTCATGAAGATGCAAAAGGATGTTAGTCCATAGGTGAGGGGGATGGTAGGCCTCAAAGTGAAAGATACACCTATTTCTCTCTTTCAACAATTTCGAGACACTAAAGCCTCATAGGAGTTTCCATATTCTGTTGAGGATAGGAATTTTGTAGGAACTTGACCCCCAATTACTGATTGTGTTGATGATGCTATTTTTCTCTCTTCTTGTTCTTCTCATGATCTGGGTGGCCTGATTCCATATTTTCTCATTGAATGGGCAGTTATTTAGGAGGTTCTCAATGGTTTCTTCCTTTTGGTGGAAAAGGTGGCACATTGAGGGGCCTATGGATCCCTATTTCCTGAGATTGTCCCAAGTTAAGATTTTTCTCTGAACTAGAAGCCATAGAAAAGTGGAGATTTTTGGCTAGAATCTTGATTTCCATATTATTGCACATATGTGTTATTTTGAATGTTTTGGAATTTTTCTTGTAGAATGTACCCTTATTTGAGTGTGAAGTTACCATGTGGGGTATGACCCCATCTAAGAATGTCTGGGTCTGTGCTTATACATATTCTCCTTTGATTTTTCATTTGTTTCCAATGTTGCAAGACATAATATGTTGCCATGAAGAGATCATGGGAAGTCATTTTCTAGCTGAGCCAAGGAAAATTGTTGGAGGTGTTCGACCATAGTTCTTCCACCTTGAGGGAGGTTACATCTTCGATGTGATTTTCATAATATATTACGTTGTCTTCAATTTGTAGGGCTCGCAATTGCTTCTAGGAGTTCATCCAGAATAGTGCACTCTAGCCATTGGGAATTTCCCAAAAGGCATGTTCCTGTATTAATTGACAATTTTTCCAGGACGCATTACAAATATTGGATCCCTGGGTTTTTTCATGTAGCCATATAAGTTGACCCTGAGGTGTGTGCGGGGATTATTTGTGTTTCCACAGTTTTTCCCAAAGATCACTTGGATTTTTGAGCCAACCCCATGATATATTTTCTCCCATGGTGTTGGGTTGTTCCATTGTTAATATGTCCTTGTATATTTATTTATTTGATTTGCGGTTCTTGTTTTGGTTTTTGGGTTGACAATCTTAATTTTTATTTTTAATTGTGTTATGTTTCAATTGTTGGAGTGCATGCAATCATATTAACCATTATAATATTGGATTGATAAAATTAGTTGACTCGCTATTGGAACTATTTGATAGTATTGTCTCATTTGAATTGCAAATATTCTTCTCTAGAAATGATTATTTATAATCATGGCATTAGAAATGTTTCTTTACAATCATGGCATTTAAGCCAAACATTTTATTTTCCCTTCTCTTTCGATAAAATTTGCTTGGCCACTATATATGCTCAAAATACTGTTAAGAGGCCACTAAAAATGGAGCACTTGAAAATAAGTTTAGTCTAAAAACATCAAGAGACCACTAAAAATGGAACACTTGAAAACAAATTTAATTTAACAACACCAATGTTTTTAAATTTGATTGACTGAACTAAATTATAGATATGAGAAAAGACCATTAAACGAGTACCTTTATTCTTCCTCTCTTGTGGTATCCTAGTGATTTTATTGCTCCTACAAGTAATCATTTTGATAGATTTATATTATTATCAAAACCCTTGAGGTTGTTCAATATACACTTCTTCTTCAATTGCTCCATTAAGAAAATATGTCTTTACATCCATCTGATGTAGATTCCATCCCATGGAAGCGACAAGAGATATGATAGCTCCGGTGGAGGTATACCTAGCGACCAGAGAAAATGTTTCATCATAATATTCTCCCTCCTTTTGGGAGAACCCTATGGCCACAAATCTTTCCCTGTAATTATCCATGCTTCCGTCTTCTGCATGTTTGATCTTGTATACCCATTTTGATGTTACCACAAATTTTTCCTTAGGTCTAGGTACAATTTCCCATACCTCATTTTCATAATTGATTGATGTTCTTCTGTCATAGCTTCTTTCCATTGTCCCTTTTGAACTGCTTCTTCAAATGTGGTATGTTCTTCATTTAGAAGCTTTCTCATGTATGTTGCATAACTTGAGAATCTTTTCGGTCTTTTACTCTTCCTAGATGTTCCTTATGGAACCTTGAGTCTTTCTGCGTCTTGTAATGTAGCTTCAAGACAAGCTAGTTGTTTCTTGGTCTTTGGTACGATATCTGAATCAATGTTTTCACATGGCTCCATAGGATGATCAAGTTGATCCTTTTCATCATTTTTGTTTTCTATGTTTTCTTCATTAGTTTATTCAAGCTCTTCTTCTTCTATAATTTCTTTGATGGATTTCCTGAAGGCCATCCTTTCATTGAACGTTACATCTCTGCTAACTTCGATATTGCATTGTTCTCGAATATATATTCTATAGGCCTTGGATGAATCACTGTATCCCACAAATATTCCCTTCTTTCCTGAGGGTTCTAGTTTATTCCTTTTGTCATTGGGAATATGAGAGTAAACTTGACATCCAAATATTCTTAGGTTTTCCATGTTAGGTTTCTTATCTGAGACTTCCTTTGGTGTCATGTCCTTCAATATACAATGATGAATTCTATTCTTCACATATATTGCCATCATTGTTGCTTCTCCCCATAAGAACATGGATATACCTTGATCATTCAATAAGGATTTTATGGTTTCTTCGATAAATCCATTCTTTCTTTTTGCTACACCATTTTGTTGAGGATTATGAGGAACAATCAGCTCCCTCCTAATCCCTGTCGATTTGCAAAATGCAACGAACTCCTTCGAGGTGTATTCTCCTCCATTATATGTTCTTAATGTCTTGATCTTCTTGTTCGTGAGGTTTTCTATTTCTGCCTTGAATTCTTGGAACTTGTTGAATACTTTGTATTTTGTCTTTAGTAGGTATAGCCACATCTTTCTTGAATAGTCATCTATGAAAATTACGTAGTAAAGAGATCCTCCTAGAGATCTGAATGGAATTGGAACGCAAACATATGAGTGTATTAGATCTAGGATCTCCTTAGATTGGTTGTTTCTTCTTGGGAATGGTTTCTTGATATTCTTCCGAAGGGCACATCCCTTGCAGATTCCTTCATGTGTAGATTTCAATTCTGGTATTCCTTCAATTATTTTTATGAGAAAAGGTAATGCTTGATAATTGATATGACCATACCTTCTATGCCAAAGCTCATTAGGTTTGACTTTGTCATGTACAAGAGCTTCTTCATTTTGTTCTAGTAGTCTATACAGATTTCCTTCATGACTTCCAATAACCCTAACATTCTCTATGCTCGAGTTATTATGCCATGATAACACCTTTCCATCCAAGAAGGCTATTCTGTTTCCTTTGTCTTCTAGACATGATATAAATACAATATTATTTTCTAAACCAGGTACATATAAAACATTTCTTAAGTGAACATGATTATTTGATTCCAACTTGATGGAGGCTTGTCCAAATCCTTCGATGGGGTAAGTGATTTTGTCTCCAAGCTCCACTTTGTACGATGTCTTCTTCTCATTTAGATTTGAGACTCTGGCTTGATCTCCCGTCATATGCCTAGAAGCTCCACTATCGATTATCCACATGTCATCTTCAATCGTTCTAGTAAATGATGAGTAGTGTAAAAGGTTGATTGTTTCACACATGTCTTTGGTTGACACGTAACTGGTCATGCCTTGATCCAAAAATTCAAATTCATCATTTGTGTCTTATGAGAGAGACAAGAGGTGCGCTGGGTTAGGGTGCATCTAAATATCTTTTTCTTGAGCGAAATTCTCCATCACAAGGTGTCGAATCGAAGATTTAGGGTTTATGTAACTGCTTCTGCAAGTAACCCTAGTTGTAGTGTTTTGGAAGTTTCTCCTACTAGTAACCCTAGTGGAATTTCCTCAACGAGCTCAATGTCTTAGTGGTTATGTTTCATTCCATCATTTTAGGCTGAATGAAGGAGGTGTGGGACCATAACCTATTAGAATATAGAAGATTGTGCTTGTTTTACCATTGATGATACCCTCTTCACCCAGCCATAGGCCGAAGACAACCTCCGAGCACCTTGGCCTTGATAGAGAAGAGAATCCTAGTATCAATCCAATAGCCAAGAGAGGCTAATGCACCAAGCAATAATAGAAACCAAGATGATCAGAGATTCCCTCCCAGAAGATGGCGCACACTTTCCCAAAGACTTGCGCAGAAAACTTCCACTGCACCTGCACAGATCTAGCTCTCTCTACAACTGCTGAAATGTAAAAATGAGAACTGGTGCCATGTATTTATAGTAGTTTTGGCAGGCTTACTCGGGCCGACTTCTCCTCTTGGCTACTAATAAATTGATATTAAATATATTTCTGCAGCCGACAACTTGTCTAGGGTTTCCTTCACTTCTTTTTTTCCTTCTGGAGTATTCTAATCTCTTCATAGGTCACAATAGAGGTTCATACCTCCCGAAGCTACCATAATATTAACAACAAATTGGTTGGAGTATTCAAATATTAAAAAGTTTTCAGGGAATGGTAAGACGATCTTCACCTTATTTAGAGATCAAGGAGGTAAATTTGAAAAACTTAATTTATATCCTTCAGATGGAGAAAATATGGAACAAAAGGAAAATTGTTAAGAGGATGGGGCACTTCGGTCTAGGTCGATGGTTATGTCAGGTCCCCATAACTCTTACAAGCTTCACAATATCATTTTTTCATGTTTTTGTGACCCATATAATGATAAAATTGCATAATGGCTAGAGGATTCATATTGAAAGAATGTTCAAGGGAATGGTAAGGTCATGCTTTCTTTGTTTTTAAATGATGATGATAAAGGTAAGTATGATGTATTTTTGTCATATTTCGATATACTTCCATTCTTGTTTGTAATTTTCAGTGCATGTCCCCGACGAGGTCCGAGTATAGCAAGTTGGGTCTCGAGCTTGTCTCTCTGGAAGACAATCGCTCTCGCACACCCAAGAAACCCTCAGTGGTGGAAGAAAAGAGAATCGACGGGGCCGACGGTCCTATCAGTCTGTTTCTTGAGCAAGCTCTCACGCGACAGAGGGACGAAATGATGGAGAATTTTTCCCACATCCTTCAACGCCTTCCGATAGCATCAGGTGCATCTTCATCAAGCGACCACTTTGGAGGCA
>JZKD02S0448450.1:977209-1003882 GCA_000966675.3 Picea glauca
TTAGAGTAGGTTTAGGAGTGGGTTTCCTTTTTTTTTATTTTCAATGTTTCTTTTTTTAATAATGCAGTTAGGAACACAAATGGGTACACCAAGAGAACCATAATATGAATGTTGTCAGAAAGTCCACTTTAATCATTTTCTCTCTGCTTTTAGTTGAATATTTTTTTTTAAAAATACATTATCATCATGGAAATTTTTAAAATGGAAAGTAAAGAGATAAGTAAATTTGAACTGTCAATTCACCCGAATTCAACCATGACCCAAGATGCCACGAGTAGGACTGTACTCATATTAATAATGTTTTTTCTATTTTCTTTTAGTCTCTTTTATTTTTAATAATAATGCTTGGTCAAAGTAACATATTATGCATCACTATCTTAAGAAAAGAACTTGCTCACACATGAGATTTTATATGATTTAGTTCTTCCTTTATTTTACAATGGGATGCTAGTAGATCCCACAGCTCCGGTTTATCTTTGGCCAAAATTGTTTCTGAACGTGTGCTTTTGCTATTTCGATTTTTTTTTTGTGCACTTTCGATTTTGAATTCCATTAATAAAATCTGATTTGGTTCGTTTTTTTTTTTCTTTTACTTTCTTTGATTTCTTTGATTGAATCTTTTTTTTCTTATCTCTCTTCTTGAACCATTATATTATTGATCTAAGAGAAATCGTCAGAAGGAAGCATTCATTTCAAGACTTTTGTTTTTCAAGTAATTTGAAATAGTTCAAAGAGGTCATGATATTAAGATATAGCTGAGAAAATTAATTTTTTAAGTCAATCGTCACTTTCGTTTTGTCCTCAAACTGTCTTTGCCAGAGTATTACACCAGAGATATGGTTTAAATATTTGAGAATTACAATGATCTTTAAAATTTTTATGCCGTGCATTTCTTAAGGAATCACTTTTAAGTGCTTCCCCATTCTCTAAATGATTTCTTAAATGAAATCTAAAATCTCTAAACCATGATAAAACTTCCAATTTTGAAAGAAAATAAATAACATGATCAACTATTCACATGTATTGCAATTAACTTTGAGTATCACCTCGCTCTCTTTCTCATCAATAAATATATAATTGTATTATTATTTAAAAGTGGCATAAGAGGGTTGAAAGAACTTAAGTGTGGGAAGGGTGTGTAAACCCGTCGGGGTACTGAATAGGCTTGCTAGAATCAAGTAAGTGCACACATGATACCAATACAACTTCGTAGGGGTACTTAACAGGCCTACTGGTAGGGAAGCAATTTCGGGTTGAGAGGTAGCAGTTATATGATTTTAAATTAAATTTTATGGAAGTATACATCATGTGGATACAACTATTGGATGGGATTAAAGAATTTGAGTTGGTTAAATAACATCCTTGTCGTGGCTATGGACACCTGCTGGTAGCAGTGGCTCTGTCAACGGTATTGAAGTCCTTTTATAAACATTGTGAATCTTTGATTAAGACATTCTTTCAATTTATAATTCCCTGCAAAGAAAATTATATTGTCTAGTTATAACATTGAGCTTATCCTAATACTATATGGTCTCAAAGTGAATTCAATGAGCCTAAATCCTTTTTCAAGTCTTATTCTTTTCTTCGTGAGATGAATGTTTAATACTTCAGAGATAACTTCTTCGCACAGTGAGTTGCCATTTATTAGGCCCCAACAACCTCCTTCTTTATTTTTAATCAAAATCTAGGGTCCCTCGAAATTTTACTTAGATTCTTCATTTTTTTTCCCTTTGACTTGATTGGATTGGTATTGGTTTTCTTTGTTTCGAAGTTGGTTTGAGTTTATATTATTTTCTTTTGTTTGGTTTGAATTTCGTGAGATTCAAATGCCGTTTCATTTTTCTTTCTACAGAGTTTTGATGTTTATGGACGAGTTTCATAATTTGTGAGTTTGTTACTACCTCTTCCTTATTGAATTTATATGATATGAGAATGGCTTGGTTGAAGACATGGATTAATAACAATGATTTTACATGAAGAAATTGTGTTGTGACACATCTTTTCTATGGCATTTGTTCACATTTGATCAAATTTGAATGACGGAGAGACGAACATAGAAATCTTAATTTAAATGAAAACATTATTTTCTATCAACTCTTTACTTTCGTTTAAATTATGATTATGTTTTCGTATTTTTCTCATTAGCAATCATTTTCATAAAATCATTTGGTAGGTTTAATTAATTAAATTCTTTTGTGAGTTTGCATTTCATTTAAAAATAAAAAATAAAAAAAGAATTATATATCATTTGTTTGATTTTGTGAAAACCCAAAATTAATATTTTTCTCATCTCCATTAACTTGAAGCTTCTAGAATTTTAATATCATATTTGAAAGGAAAATATAAAAAATATTTGTTTAAAACTTATAGTTTGTTTAAATTCATTTTGATTGTATTGTTCTAGGTTTTATTATGTTCACAATTTTTAGGTTATTAATTTGGTTTCTTTTTGTTTCAAAGGTTTCTATTATCAGTTATTTAGTAAGGATATGATCATGGATTTATTTTATTATTTAAATACGTTCAAGATAATTGATCCAAAAATAATATTGGATTGCTCCAAATAATTTATGAGCAACACATAAGATTTAGAAATGCGTTCAAGAATAGACAAACGATTTTGCGTGACTGATTTCATCCCACTCGTAAGGAGTTTGAAGATAGGGTTGAAAACCCATCTGCAAAATGGACCAATCTAGCTTCCGCTTGAGAATTTTCCCAAACAAATGTACGATTTGAGAGATATTTGTGTCTCTTTACGAGACAAATTGTAGGTGGAGGAAATTATTAGTGACACTGAGACTCTTTATTCATGGCATAAATATATGACAACGTTCGGAGCCCATGGGGATGGAAGAAATTGAGAGGAGGATTTGTATCCTTTATCTTTTTTATAATATTTCTTTTGTAAACTTTTTTCTTTTCAAATGGAGTAATGTATGGTTGGAATTTTGGGAGAATGGATGAGTACTTTCGAAGAAGAATATGAAATTTTAGATTTCTTAATGGATTTTGTCCTATGACTCAAATGGTTTTGTTTTCATTATAATATCTTCATATTCTTTGAGTAATTAATTATGCATTGATTTAAATTAGCTTTACTCTGTTTTATCAATACATGGTTAATTGTTATCATTTATGTATTAATTTTTTCAATCTTTAAGAGTCTATTATTCCAATTATCTTGATCTTGGTGATTGTATTACTTTGATACAAACCTTGTATTATATTGAGTTTTTTCATGTAATTGATATTTGTAAAGATATAATTGTTCAATTGAGATTTTTCTTATTGTCGACTAATCTATTATATCTTCACTAAGGATCATAGTTTAAAAGTTGTTCTTTCTGAATTTTAAATAAGATTAAAATTGTTAGTCAAAGTGGTTTTTATCGTGACACTGTCACAATATTAGAGTTATACAACCTTCTGCTATATATTTCTCTTAACAGACAGGTTGTTGGAGCAGCGTTATATAGGACAACAAAAAGTTATCTTTAAATATCGATGAGTTACTTGTATGCGCAATTCCTCTTGAACCATATGATGGACTCATTATTCTGAAACTATATGGGATATAGTTTACTCTTTGGATTTCATCATTTTGTAGAGGGTTAAATTTTATTATTGTTTCTCATATAATTCCTGGACATGAAATTTTATTTGTATTGAACTAGCTTTAGACTGTTCTGCATATAACTTTTCATGTTATGTTTTTCTTTAGTTGGTTCATTATATTTTGATTATTTTAATATCTGTGACTAATTGTTTATCTATGCATCTTGAGTTTACATTTAATGTTCGTTAGTTCATAATACCATTTGTTGAGAGTTTGAGTTTATTTCACTTTAAGCTATTGGACACTTTAAAGTCACATGAAATGAAATCTATTTGTCTTTCTGTTATCAGGCTTGTTCCGGAATATAAAATACTTCTTTCAGTTGTTTCATAAGTATTGTTATTTCTTTTGTCATATATTTATACTTGACACAGATTAAGTGGAGCTTATACAAACATATAAAGATGAAACTAGCTCAATACTACTAATCAACGTCACGTTAGTTAGTTTATATTTGATTTGATTTGTTGATTTGTGAATCTATAATGATTACATCATTTAAACATTAAATTATTTGTCCATTATCATTATATCATTTATAATCTTATTCACTCATTTGTTTATTATTTTTTCATTTATAGTACAAAAATAGTTTCCTTTATTTTCATCTTGTTTTGATCCATTAGTTTAAACCATCATTTTCATGAGGCTTTAGTTAAACCTTGTAAATGTATATAATATTATTATTAGTTAAGTAATCATATGAGTGTGTTAATTCATACGATTATATATTTAGGTAGTTTTACCTATTTTATTTATTTAAGCATCTTAGTTGGCTAACAGAGCTATAAAACCCATCAGGGTAGATCATCCCAAACGGCTTGGGTTAAATAGAAAACCCCAAAGCAGATCTTCCCTTCTCTTTGGTGGTGTGTCATAAACACCCATCAACACATCCATACATACCCTGAGATGACACATTACATGAAAATTCATATCTCCACTATGAAACTAAAAGTAATTCCACACAGATGATAAGACACTCAATTGGATAATTATTCCTTGGTCATCAACATAGGCGCTTTGGTTGATCCACCTCCAATAAGCATCATGAATTGTGATGGATTGTGGTAGAGAGAGCGTTTCTACCCACCTACCCATCGGGCTATGGTGGAGCCTCCTTTCGTGATGGTTACAACTCCAAAAACTCTCCAATAAATTTGTTTGGCGCTACATCAACATATTTTTCAAACTAAACATCAAGCAACACATCATTGATCGAGAAGAGGTATTGATTGTGAATTTTAATTCTATTTTATTGCTAAGAACCCATCATGGACTCGATTTGTTGGATAGTCTTTCCATGGACAAGGATTTTCTTCGAACCTTGGTCGTGGAATGTAAGTAGGTCCCTCATATTTGTTCTCTTGAAGCTTCAAATGAACCCTCTGTTACTGGTAATTCACCTACTATCCCATCATCTCGCTCAAAGACCTTCCCTGCCTCACCTCATAATGTGCATTGGTGTTCTTTCAACAAGATCAATTCAAACTCTTCTATAGATTGTTGTGCCCTTAAGAATTTTCCCACCAATAAAACTGTATTCGTCAATATTTTTCTTCCATACTTCGCTACACATATTGAAGTGGTCTCCCTGCATAATCCTACTAAAGTAGACCTATCCCTCATCCTATTTGCCACAAATGAACTAGGCACATCTATTGTCCTTTTATTTACCCATAATTTCCATATTAAAGAAGAATTGGCCACCCTCATTATGGACAATGGCATCCAAAAGAACCTTGTCTCCTCTTACAACACCTTCAACTTCCCACTGATCCACATCCTTGCCCATACCAATTTGTTTGGTTATAAAGGGGAGGCCCTCATCTCATAATTTTTTGGTCTTGTGTGATCACCTTCACCATTCACTCATTTCACGATCCAATCATATGAGATGTCTCCCTCTAGACTATGTCGACTTGCTATTTGGACTTCCTTACCAATAGTCCCAACATACTTTATACCATACAAAATCCCATCGATGCCATCTGTAACTCGAAGAGCACACCTATGTTCTCACATCCTTTGTCTCTAAAACCACTCCACCACTTACCAGAAATGCAACACTTTAAAAAATCGACATCAGTTTAATTGTATATCCTTCTATTCCATTTTCCTTGTTAAACTTAAATTGACAAATCCTAAGCCTCTAAGAATGGTCCCCTTTCTCCAATAATTTGTTTATGTATTCACACATCACACTCGTGCTATTAAGAATTCCAGTGACCTTGAGACACCTCCTTGACCACTGCCCCTTCCTACCTAATCTCTCCTCTATAAGCTTTTGAAATGGAACGTCAAATTGTCTAACTTGTGGAATATAGTAACATGAAACCTTCATTGTCACCCTATGCGTCTCTTTCCTTAATTATACCAAAGAAATATAATTCCTAGTGGTGCCTCGTGACCAAGTAGGTTTCTTCAATAAAGCCAATTTTAAAAACCTAACCCCTACCCGAGATTAAGGATTTGTTGGAACAACTACAAAGGGCATGCTTCTTCACCAAGATGGACTTCACAATAGGGTATTGTAATATCCCTCCATTTTAAATATTTGAATAACTTTCACTAATTGTAATTATTAGATTATTATGTTGAAAAAGACTCAAGTTGATATTATTTCATCATAAATATTTGATGATGAGAGATATTTGTGTAGATATTATTTTAATTTACTAGAGACAAATTGATGAGAGAACCCAACTATAAAAAGAATAATTCTTGATTGCATGGAAAAAGCTAAAAAATGATAAAAAAAACACAAGGTAAATGTTGTCCATGAGGACAAGTGAGTTAGGGATGAGGCTAACTTGAAAAAGAAAAGACCTAGTGAGTCTATTTTCTTTTTTGTGAGACAAGAGGAAAGACATGTATGATGTAGGAAAGATGCTTCGAACTACTTGTGCATGTTTTTACTTGATGGTTTTGAGAAAGAGTCAAGTTCTAGTATTTACCTCAAAAGGGTTATTGACATTTTCATTTTCTCATAGAATAAATGATTAGGCTTGGTGATAAGAAGAGCAAGTAATATGTGAGTGTTGTGGTCTATGGTTAGGAGGAGCTCGAGTTTGTCCCTCGTATCTTTATGGATTCATATATGTTTTCTTAATAGTTTTTCCACTAAAATACAATTATATTATTATTTGAAATTTATTCTCATGAACACAAGATGAGGATTTGGAATATAAATCTTTGAAGTAAATTTAGGAACTTTATTTACTTCTCGTTAAAGAGTTCATTAGCTAGTGTTGCTAGTGCTTTTATGATGACTACTTATTATTATTTATTGTTATTGAACAACATGGTGATTTAGAAGTGAAAGAAAACCAAAAAAATAATTTCGAAGTGAAAGAAAACCAAAAGAATAATTCCAAATACATTATTTTATTATATTTTAAAAGAAGAAAATGAAACAATTTTCTTGTATATGGAATATAAAGACCAGGGTTTCAAGTATTAACATTTTCCTTTTCATGCAATAGAATATATAGATACTTTAAAGTTATTCTCTTAGAAATAAATTAATTTATTTTATTATATTTTAAAACATAACTATTACAATAAGAAAACAAATATAGGATAAGGATCTTTTCAGGCATCTATTTGAAGGAATAATAATAAGAGAAACTCTATTTTATTTAGAGTTAGATAAACCTTAACCTTAATAGAGAGATATGGTTTCTATGTTTATTTTATGTTTAAATAGCAAGATTTTTCCATTTACATAAATGAGGAGAGAATCCTAACATATATACACACAAAATCTTTCAAAAATAAATGAGGTTAAACCCTTGGTAAATAAATAAATATATATATACACGAAATCTTTCAAAAATAAATGTGGTTAAACCCTTGGTAAATAAATAAGAATATCACTACTGATAGAGAAAAAAACCATAATATATTTTAAACTTTCGAAAAGGACGCTCATGGTCGTCTTGGCAAATGATATTGAATAGAAATAAAAACGAGTGGTTTTGAAGTAAACCCTCGCATATTATAATCCTAGCCTTTTAATAATAAAAGCAATGAGAATGTTTTGGCTTGGAAAATAAATTAATTCGTTATAAGGAAGTAAATAAGGATAACCTAACCGAATGCTGAAGTAAATAAGGATAATCCAACAGATTTCTATATCAAGCATGTGACTCTAAATGTAGGGGCAAAGAACCAATAAGGTTTGTTGCTAGGAGAAAAGTTTATCCTATTTTGCATCGGTCAAGGAGTCGACTGAACGTATAGCTCTTGTCTTTGTCTGTAAACGAGCTAAGTCATGGTCATTACCTGTAAAGAAGAGTACCTCAAACGAAGGAGTTATTTAAACACCGGAACTAAGAACATATAAGTACACAATACAAACCACTTTAATAAATTATTTGAATACATAATAATAATAAGCTACCAAGATTATGTTTAGAGTAATGAACCTTGAATAGTATGAATCCACTCTACGATAAAGCTATCGGTTTAAATCCTTAAGCTTTGACGAAAATCCATAAGGTATTTTCTCTACATTGGGAGTTGCAGAGTCACAAGTCCCTGCCGATAAGGTAGAGGAGTTTGATTGAGCTGCAATGTGTTACCCAAAAGGTAGAGGATGAGCTTGATTGAGCTGCAATGTGTTATGGAGTAGTTTGATTGAGCAATGTGTTATCCACTTTTAGATTAGCTTGATTGAGCAACTTTGCACCATATGTACTTAAGTGAAAGCTGTTGTTCACGTCAGGAATAGAAGTTATATGTACTTAAGTGAAAGCTGTTGTTCACGTCAGGAATAGAAGTTTTTGTAGTTTTAGTAGTTGCTTCTAGTTTTATTTTTACTTTCATCGAGATTGGTCATCGAGATTGGTCTTCAGTCTACTATACTGTATCGAAAAAAATGCATTGCATTCCCAGTGATATTCCCAAGATAAAAGAAACGAACGAAGGGGCTCGCCTACCCCAGCGACAGTGACTCTCTGATAAGCATTGAGTTAGACTAACGATTAAGCCCAAGCCCAGGCTCAAAGATGTAGACTGCATATTAAACCCTGCCAACTCCCTTTGAAGCAAACATAGTTTCTATTGTGGCATGAGAAAGGACATCCACCTTTCTGCCCGTCCCGAGTACTGACTTAACTTCAACTTTTCATCTTTATGCCTATTATTACTACTAACTACCATCTCGAATCTTCAACAACTAGCCCCTTCCCACCAAGGGGAGAGATAAAACTGCTAATTCTTATTATAAAGGACTTGAGAGTAGAATCCAACATTCGGCAACAGAAAATACCATTGGTGAAATTGGATAGCCGACCTCCACATCAGTCCATACACACCCAAAAGGAAGCCAAGTGGATGCCAAAGGGATCCACTTAGCATACAAAACAGTCAAGTAAATTGAACTAGCCACCAGTAAAAGATATGTCACGCAAAGACGGGAGTAAGTTGATTAAAATGTAATGCTCAACAAGAAATTTGGGGGATAGATAGGAATATGTCAGGAAGAACTAATTGAGAGTCATGTAACCACCTGCAACTCTTGCTACGCTTTTCAGGAGCGCAGGTCCTCTGAATGGAACAAACTGAGCACAGACACTCGACAGAAAAGGCTACTACAACCATCATATCCCACGAGGACATGAGTGACCATCACATGGCATTTTTAGAAAGGTGGGTATCCAAAATGCACTACCTTTACATGGCACTTTTAAGATGGTGAGTGTGCACTTGATATGGTCACCCGAAAAAATATGATTTTAAGGATTTTGATTTTGAGATGACAAGCTCAAGGCTGAAATGAAATTCTATGATGTTTATGTTTATTAAGCACCCACGTTAACATTCTTGCTTGGAAGGTCTACACTTGCCAAATTTCAAAAGATTAAGCTTTCCTGATTCGTCTTATAATATACTCAACACCTTTATAGAAGCAACCCGGTTTAGAATGAAAAAGAGTTGAAGTGATAAGGGAATTGATTTAAATTCCAAAAGATTAGGCTTTCCTAATTCATATTATAACATACCTAACACCTTTACAGAACAAACCGAGTTTAGAATGCAAAATAGTTGAAGTGATAGCACACTTGATTTAAATTCCAAAAGATTAAGCTTTCTCGATTCATCTTATAATATACCTTACACCTTTACAAAAGAAACCTAGATTAGATTGCAAAAGAGATTCATCTTATAATCTACCTTACACTTTTACAGAAGCAACCCAGTTTAGATTGCAAAAGAGTTGAAGTGATAAGGTAGCTAATGTATTGTAGTAAAGTTGAACCTGTAATGTTCCTAACTTGGCTAGTTTAGGAAACGTTGCTAATGTGTGTGTAGGATTAATCGTTTACATCATATAAATGATCATACAAATAACAAATGTGACAAAGGATTGCAAAGTTTATATTATGATATTTCTATGGAGTACAAAATTTGAATGTGCCTAAATAAAATGAATCATTTGGCTAGATCAAAAGACAAAAGGATCTCAACCGGAATACAATAAGCAAACTAAATGATAATACCTGATAATAGATGATTACTGTAGGATCAATGGATGAGATGGAATTGTGGCAGCTCATACGGTCTGTAGGAAGTCTTCGGCTATACCTCTCAGAATGGCCTGGAAACTGTCCGTCCCAAATGGTGCGCCCTGCTCTAGCTCTCAACCCTGGTAACTGACCAACCCCTATGCCGATGGGTCTAGACCTTGGATGGATCCCCCTGGGGAAATGCTTCCCTCTCTCTCTGGAAAAATACGTCCTAGTGATTCCACCGTCGGAATCGGCTGAGATGTATCCCAAAATGATCGACCTGGTCTACTGGGAAATGGGTCAGAAGGGTTTCCTTGAATCTTATCTCATGCTTTCTCGGGAATCTCAAATGTGTTATCCAAAAGCCTCGCACTTCCAAGTCTGGAAAATGCGCTCGATATGATTCCTCCGTCAGAATCTGACAAGAAACCAAGAAAAATATGTGCCTTACATTACTCTCAACTGGGTTAGAGGGGAATCTCTGAAATCCTCCCGGATCGGACAAGTCGATCTACTTAACCTCCTCAGGAGTTGCACCCTCACCCTAGATAAGTGTTCCCTTGCTGCTCGTCCCTGTGTAACTATTGCTGAATAATAATGGAAGACCTATGTGATCTTCCCAGTGACTAGGGTGTCTCTTTCAACACCAAAATCAACCAACTGGTGTCTTACTCCTGGAATCCATTGAACTATCTCTCCTGAGATGCGCCTCTCTCCTCAATGACAAGTCATAATCTGCAACATGATGAATTAGGTCGTTGACTCTTTTCTTATAGCTTTCCAAAACCCTAATTAATTGTTGACCTTTTCCCTCCAAGTAACTTTTACTTTATTTTATTATTCCTTGATTAAATCACTTAATTAATTAATTAATTAATCATTTTACCTCTAAAAAGTGATTTATCCATCCTTATGGCTTCTCCAGCCACTAAAAGTCACTTCTCATCATATTATCTTGTATTTCTCTTCTTCCCGATTCCAATGAGCTATTACACTAAGAGGTTTCTCCAAGTAATATGCCCATTATGACCTTCTTAGTGAAATTAATTAAGATATGACCCATAATAACTCAAAATTACGGAAATCATCGGAATGCAACGAAACCAAAACCAAGTTGTGCAGAATGGATCCTGATGATGAACGATGCAAGTTGGGCCCAATAAAACCCTTCAATATCTCTCAAACTCTCTGTCACCCCTATCTAGCTACTCTGGTAGGCATAACACTCTGTAAGTTATAATGTCCCAAAATGGGGACATTACAGTCCTCCCTATCGGAATATTGCTTGTCCTCAAGCAATAATTGAATCCAAATACATATGATATCGAGGTCCCATTTTCACCTATGTGACACAAGGTAGACTCCCCTCAAGATGTGGTATCTCCAAGTTCTCACCACGCATGACACCCACATGCTCTTGATAAGTAGAATAATCAATGACCGAGGAATCTCAATCAACTCCCTAAGTAACCAGTCTACTCGAAACTCAACACCATCAAATGATGAACTATAAAGCACTCCAATCCCTAAATCCCATATCAGAATGTCAACTACAATGCCCTGTGGAGTATAGTTCTATAACATAGCAACATCATGAGTCTCGTGCAAATAACACATGGCCTCAACCCGTAATGGGTCTATCCTACCAAACCATACCAAATTCAACATGACCCCCACCGACTAACATGTTGCTACCATAGTTAGCTACTACAAGACCTCAACGAATCACCAGTCAATGACGTGCTCTCCCCAATACTGAAACTCAATGGAAAATCAAAGTGACCCCACCCTGCAAACGTTCTCTCTTCTCCATCAATCAATGAAATGTCTAGTCCTGTAATCCCAGGGTCCCATGCTAGTCTCTGACAGGGACCATCATGTCGATGTTTCTCTACTTTGATCATGACTGTCTGCTCAAAGTATCCATACTGGACCCTCCACTCTTGGATCCTTATAAAATGAAAAAAACTATTGACCAAATGAACTCCCATATCACATGTCAAATTTGGAAGTTCATCACTTCCAATCCCCACTAACTGCTAGTGTGCCCTACTAGTAACTGTCGAAAGCACTCCACCCTCATCCAAATGAGAGTTTGAATATGTAGCAACCTCTGAGATATCCTATGTCCCATGGCCTAGGATACTCCCCATCACGCCCATGGCCTCAACTCTCTACCCCTCATGATCCACCCCTATCCTGATGAATGCAATCAAGACACTCTTGTCAAATGGTCTTGGCCTACCAACTCTCCATGTCCCCTACCATTGTCTAGCTCCCCCTCTATTGTTGTCAATGATGAACGTATTGAGAAAGGCTATCATAAATATATGCAACCAACTATAGGACTTGAAAGTATCATATGCTTCGGTCAATCCAAAGGAATTAACCAAAATCTCGTCCATTGACACCCATGGTAAATAATCACTTGTACTCATCATTGAACACCAACCATAGGGTACAATGGTAGGTACCTCCACCAACTGCAGGTTAATAATTCTCCATCCATCATCACTCATTCAATTGCTGCTATGGTGAAGGTGATATCGTAGATATATATAATTCTTCAAGGTAGAGGAATCTCCATGCTCTACTAAGTACATCTTCTCTGTGCAATCTAGTGCATCCCCCTGAATCACACTGTACAACTCTATATGTCTCAGTGAAATACCACTCATCACTGTGTGCCCCTGAATACTCATGTGATCTCATCTACACACCTACAACATCGTGGATCCTAGGTGTACTACAAGGTCATCCTCTACATGAAGGTCAACCAATTCTGGAACAAAAATGGAAGTGTCCTCATAAATGTCGTTGGCTCTAGAATCCCCATGTGTAGGTGTGTGCTCAACTATCTTGACACCCCTTGTGAAGGGTGGTCCCTATGACCTATGGACATCCTCATGTATCTCTGGATCATATCTCTCCATACTCATCAGTGATCCTGGGTACTCCTCATGCTCCTCCCTCAACTAGTGCTCCACTGCTAAACTGCCAACATCTTCTCGCAATTTGGCTGAGGGATATATCTGACTCTCTGATGAAATAGATGTAGTGGATCTTTGTCTAATTTCCTCAAGGAGATCCTCTTATCTAAAATATGATTCTTGAAGGGTTGTCTGTTTGCCTTTCGAGAATGTCCATGTTCTCACCAACTCATGAGTGAGTCGGTCCATCTCAACCTCCTCCTCCCTCAGTGCCTTATGATACATCTAGCCAACCTCCGATAGTTTATCCCTATCTCTCAACAATTTCTCGTAGTCGGCTCTTATCACAATCACTCTCTCCCTGAGTGTATGGAAGTCATTAATGACAAGTCCCCCATTTGAACTATCATATTCCATTGAGGCCCTCCAACAATAACCTACCACCAATGCATGTGTATCATCAATGCATCTAGTGGTTTCCATGATCATGTCCTCATCGACTCTCAACTGTCCTGCCAAGTGTCGTGACTCCTGGTCACAATCCCGTTGAGTTTATACCTCATGCCTCTCACTGCTAGTGTCAATAATGGAATACCCAACAACACACTCCTCAAAATATAAGGCACTAAACTTCCCACTGTCCCATGTGCGACGAAGTCCTCCTGTCTGCCACTGCACGCCATCACCGACTGTGACCCCTATATGAATCACACCATATCTTGTATGGGCAGTTGTATCCTCCTGTAAACTCACCCTACTAATATCATATGCTCCTAGATCCCATACAGATGTGTCCAGACACGTGCTATGGTCATTCTGACCAATAAGGAGTGCATCCTCATCATTGTAGATCGATCCTGGGAGTAAGTGTCCCAACAAGTTGTCGGTCCCCACAACCTGTTCCATCAACGGAATCTCCAAGAGTGGTGATTCACTCTCCTCATACTGATAGGTATGTGTAAGGTCAACTATCCCCAAGCCATACCTCTCCTCCTGGGTCTGTAGATCCATATTTTTCTTGTGTACAATCTCCACACAAGGCTCCTCTACCATATCAAGATATCCATTAATATCCTCATGTGTCGTGGCTAGCATAGTTGACTAAGAAGATAAAAAATGTGGCTCACTCATCATTGGAATCTTATCATTCTCCATACATGACTTCCTGGAAGCCATGTATACACCCATTGGTAGGTCATCCAACCTCCTAATCTCATCACGTCGAAGTGCCAACACATATGAATCCTCACAAGTGTCACCACTATATTGAAGTGTTGAATCCTCAACATTACCTGATGGGGAAGATGAAGCATATGCGTTATCATCATGTCCATACAACTGTCCCTCAGATGCACAAGAGTCACTAGCCCTATCAGACTGCTCCAAATAGGCATCTATGGTTGCATTCACATGCATCTCCTCATCCTTGCTGTCATAGTGCACCTCAACAATGTGCACCTTCCCTTTACCCATACATCTGTTATTTGTCTTCCAAGGCACTTCACAATTGTAGCAACACTCCTTGCATATAATGGGTGTAGGCTCCATCTATCCTCCTGTCAATCCACTCGCTAGTAATGATGTATCTAGATCCTTATCTGATTTTCCCCTTAGGATGGCAAGAAAACCAGATTTGATAGCACTGTAATGTTCCTGACTTGGCTAGTCTAGGAAACATTGATAATGTGTGTGTAGGATTAATCGTTTACAACATATAAATGATCATAAAAATAAAAAATGCGACAAAGGACTGCAAAGTTTACATTATGATATCTCTACGGACTACAAAGGCCGAATGCAGATAAATAAAATGAATCACTCAGCTAGATAAAAAGACAAAAGGATCTTAGCTGAAATACAATAAGAAAACTAAATGATAATACCTGATAATCGATGAGCACTGCGGGATCAATGGATGAACTAGAACTATGGAAGCTCATACGGTAACTGTTGGAATTCTGGAAAGTTCTCTGTGGAAGATATACCTCTTGGAATGGCATGGAAACTATCCCAAATGGTGCACCCTGCTCTAGCTCTTAGGCCTGGTAATTCACCTGCCCCTCTCCTAGTTGTATATGGACCCCATATGGATCTCCCTTGGGGAATGCACCCCTCTCTCTCTATCAAAATGCATCCTAGTAATTCCATCGTCGAAATTGGTTGAGATGTATCTCAAAATGATCGACTTGATCTACTGGGAAATGGGTCGAAAGGAGTTCCTTGAATATAATCGGATGCTCGCTCGGGAACCACAAATGTGTCTGCCAAAAGTTTCACACTTCCAAGTCTGGAAAATGCACCCTAGATGATTTCTCCATCGAAATATGATGAGGGACCAGGAAAAATATGCACCTTTCCTTCCTCTCAATTGGGTCGAAGGGGAATCTCTGAACTCCTCCCGGATGGGACAATTCGCTCTACTTAACCTCCTCAGGAGTTGTGCCCTCACCCTGGATAAGTGTTCCCTTACTGCTGCACCCTGTGTAACTATTGTTGAAGAATGATGGAAGACCTGTGTGATCTTCCCAGTGACTAGGTTGTGTCTCTCAACATCGAAATCAACCAACTTGTGTATTCCTCCTAGAATCCACTGAACTATCTCTCTTGAGATGTGCCTCTCTCCTCAATGACAAGTCACAATATGATCTTCTCTTATATCTTTCCAAAACCCTAATTCATTGTTGAAACCTTAATTCATTGTGGACATTTTCCCTCCAAGTGACTTTTACTTTATTTTATTATTCATTGATTAAATCACTTAATTAATTAATTAATTAACCTCTAAAAAGTGATTTATCCATCCTTATTGCTTCTCTTACCACTAAAAGTCACTTCTCACCATCTTATCCTGTAATTCTCTTCTTCTCGATTACGAGGATCTATTACACTAAGATGTTTCTCCAAGTAATATGCCCATTATGAGCTTCTTAGTGAAATTAATTAAGATATGATCCATAATAACTCAAAATTACGGAAATCGTCGGAATGCAACGGAACCAAAACCAAGTTGTGCAGAATGGATCCTGATGATGAACGATGTAATTTGGGCCTAGTAAAACCCCTCAATATCTCATGAACTCTCAGTCACCCCTATATCGCTACTCTGGTAGGCATAGCACTCTGTAAAGTTATAATGTCCCAAAATGATGACACTATAGAACCAATGTTTTATAAAATGGGATTGCAAAGGATTTGAAGTGATGCGCCTTGAGCCAGTGTTTTATAAAATGGACAGTAACCATATACATTATATTTAGATTTACATATTATTACCAAATCCAGATACGTTATATTTAGATTCACATCTTATTACCAAACCACATAGGTGATCTACTCACAACAAAGCATAAAATTTGTTACAGTTTTGATATCAAAGATTGTTTTATGGAATAACTCATGACTCTATTAGAAAGTAGAAAGATTCTCGGTGTCCAGAGTGATTTGAGATTCTGTAAGTAACTCAGTGAGTGCTTTCTAAGGTTTAGAATAATAAAATGAAATACCAACAACCACATGTTTCCTTAACTATCTACTGAAGATCACTAATGTAGAGGCATGGTAAGAGAAATTAGTGTGCTTACTCATTAAGGAGAAAGAAAAAAAAGACTATTGTGTTGTTTAACCAGTAATGGCATACTCTGACACCGTAAGCTCACTGATCTCATGTATAAGGGTATACAAAAAGGGTCCATATTGTTAGAGAGAGGGCTCCTCATTCCTAGAGTCAGTCTTTCCACCCAGCTAGAGTTAGACCAGATATAAGAGCTTGTGGCTATGGGGAGCTTGTAAACATATGAAAGGTTGCGTACAAAAACAATCCCACACTTGGCAACATTTTCTAGCATTATATGCCAAAAGTAACATCAAAAAAATTAAAACACTTGTTAATAAAGTAATATAATATTACTATACTTGGTTCACACAACTTTAGGATAGAAACTTGTTAATAAAGTAATATAATATTACTATACTTGGTTTACACACGACCAATTGTCAGCTGTTCAGTTGTATCCCAAGGGCCTACCTGTATGTTGAGCACTATTTCAAAATTAACAAGGAATTATGATGGGAAGAGGAGAACTCAGAGCGAGTAGTGGTCCATCCCTATCAAAACCTAGTCATTCTTAGTGATAAAATAGTAGGGGCCCTGTCTAATGTGTGCTCGAGCCATACTTGCAAGAATGCTTCTCTTATGTGGCTCAAACAATATGAAAATGTGGAATCAAAGTCTTTATCTATCTCACGTAATTGAAACTTCCAGCATTAAAATGTGCAAAAGAATATTACCAATGAAAGGAAAATTGATACAAAAATTTATAGCTAATGTAAGAAAGTACAATTTAATACTGCGAGAAAGAAGAAAAACCTAAATCATCCCGATTTGAATCTGAAAAACAAGTCTCTTGTTGTTCCCAATCTGAATCTATGAGCCAATACTACTTTTTTTCAAAATATGGAGTATAAATCTCCAGAAGATGAGGCATGGTATGCAGTATCCATTAATTATGGAAAGCGTGAAGGAAAACATGAAGGAGCTTCATACTTTGATGTGCATTATGAAGGTGTACATCGAACAACACAGGTTTACATTGTGAATTTGAAAGAAAACAACCAAGTTGAGGAGACGAGAGAGAGACTCTGATGCAAGTCCCGTCAATTAAGATATTGGATGTGCAAACCAGAACACCCATATGTGCTTCTTTCCTCTCAAACAGGAACAATGATCTTAAGTATTTTGACACAGTTGTGAAAAATATTGATACAGTTGTGAAAAAGGTTCCCTAACCTTTTACCAGTACTATTTTTATTTATTTTTAATTATGCGCATCATGTATCATAATTACATGCTAACGTTGTTTTATTTTAAGATTTTATGTGTTGAACTAATTCTTTAGAAGCATATAATATTATAACATTAGATTTGATGAGGTTCCAGAGGTTATCCCAGAACCTCCAAATAAGTATGCCCTCCAATCTGTCAGAGCCTGAACCGATAGTAGATCTGGCAGCAGAGATGGGAAAGGATAAGTCTACAGTATAAGTAGCAACAAATGCACCCTTGTCATTTGGTTGATTCTAAAGAAGCGGTGTGTGCTTTTAACCCACACTGGACTTCCCCCCTGTCAGGTAGGGCTAGCTATGGGTGTTTTTTGTTAGTCCCAAACTTGGATTTCTTCAAACCATCAAGTCAGAAGGTCAAATAGATCTAGGTCAAGGATGGCCCTTGACTACTGGAAGTAGCTAGTTGTTGGAAGGAGGAACTAGCAGAACTCTTGGGTGAAGAAGTGGAGGGAACTACTGAGATAGTGAAAAGTAATTCAATTCAATATCTAACTATGAACCAACCATACCCACCATCAAACCACAACTGGAGAGGGAATGCAGAGCCACCAACAAACCACAACTGGAGAGGGAATGCAGAGCCACCAACAAACCACAACTGGAGAGGGAATGCGCAAGAGTAGGATAAAGAGCCAAAACATGAACCTGACCCAGAAGGAGGTGGAGCCATACCAATACCAGAACAAGGGAAGTTGGTGAAGGAAGTGTGAGCAATGCTACCAGAAGGAATATAACTATGGATTATTGATAGAGGTGAAGAGGGAACCGATCATGAATGGTATGCTTGCGGTCGAGAATGGGGTGCTTGGTTTCGAGGTACAATGAATTTTATAAAAATCGTCATTTCTATAAAAGTCACTATATAAAATTCACCAATTCCATCGTATTTTGAAGGAGTAATTCATTTTCTAGGTAGCATCTATCATCATCGTTAACAAACTGAAAGAAAAAACAGGAAAAAAAATCGTGAAATTATATTCAATTTATTATATACGAAAACCATCCAGAGAAAATGACGATTTGGATACCTTGTTTTTGGTTGTATAATAACCCCTTTCTAGAATTCCATATGACGTTGTCTCCTCTTTTGTAATGTACATACGTCTCCTCTTTTGTAACATACATACACGGCTCAGTTGGCTCTTGCTGAGGACTAAATGTTCCAAGCATAATAGGGAAACCTATTCTTTGTATTTGTCCTCCAAGACAGATATAAAGTAGGCGAGGTGCCAAACCATGTTTATATACAAATGGACACAAAAGAACACAACAGTTATAAGAATATGGACAAAATGAAAAAACGTCCAACTCAAATTATGCACTATCAAGGTGTATATGAGCAGGAGGAAAACCAATACAGAGGTTGTGTCGATTATGAAAAACCAGAGGAAAGTTACCATGAGGTGCTTCCAAACCTTGGGAACGAGGAGGAGGGAATAGAGAACCCTGAAGGGAGGAGGAGGGAATAGAGAACTCAGTGTGTTCCAGTGCCCACACATGGACATGTCTATGTGTCATGAAAAATACTAAGTGTAAGAAAAATCCCATAAGCATAAGCTAAATGAGAGAAAATAATTAATGTTATGAATTAATGCTAGATCTGATATCTAATATTAGTTCAATAAGCTTCAATAAACACTTAAAATCATTCGAAATCTAAATTTATCCTAATTCTTGCCTCTATATGAGGCCAAATAAGACGTCCAACTTAAAACTTTGGATAAAAATGCAAATTGCACTTTCAAAAATTTATGGATTTTCCAAAACTTAGGTTAAAAGACTAATAATTCATTGGTTTGCATGTAGGTTTAATAGAAAAATATAAAATTGATTACTAATAGTCCCTACGATCCCGAAGGGTAGGGACTAATAGGGGAATTGTATGAATCATATGGAACACTCGAGAGTGGATTGTGAAAAGTCTTAAAAGCATAAATATCGAGAGTGGATTGCGAAAAGTATTAGAGCATAAATTTAATACACGTATTTAGAGACAAAATCCAAACCTGGAATATCTCTGTCGTAATTCCATGAAAATCTGGGTATGTGTTTTTTTATCAAAGATAAACTTCCATAGGGTTGGGCGAGAAAGACAATTGGGCTCTGCATTTGTTGTAAACCCAAACTCAACTCGAAGGTGGTAGAAGAAACTCATTTTTCCAAGATAACTTAATGGCTTGTACTCGTATTATTTGGCAGTAGTAATGGTGTAATATCACCAAAAATAATTAATTAATAAAGTATGTGTGCACTTAGGAATAAATTTTAGTTTTTAGCAAATTCTTATTTGGAAAAATTTTGTCATTTATGGAAAATCCAAATTTGGAATTTGATTAATTGTAATTAATTATTTATGACTGTTGGACAAGTCTTGAGTTACCTCGGGGATGAATTTTACAAGTGGAAAATGAGGAATTGGACCACTAGAAGCCCCTGAAAATCAAGGAGTTGTAAAGCTGTGAAAATTCCCAAGGAAGGAAAAAGACCTAGGAACAAGATGATTAGGATATACAACATATGGGGGAGGTAGGACGTTGCTTAGTATGTTGGAGAAAGGATATAACTTGTTGTTATGAACATTGTTTAGTGTGAGGCAAGGTAGTTTTCTAATCTGAAAGGAGGACTGTAGAAAAAGAGGATCATTGTAATTCTCCCTTATGGAAATTGGTTGTTCCATTTGTGTCCCAGCATCTTATTTAGATATGTACATCTACTTGTTCTCTTGTTAAATGTTTTGTTGATTATTAGCTGATAGAATGAAATGGTTATAGGATAATTATTTTACATGTTGATTAGACTCACTGAGTAAAGATAGGAAAGCTATTGTGAGTTCTAATTTCTAATAAAGTTGAGTCATACATGTATAGACAGTAATAAATGTATATGTTTAAACAAGAATAAAGAATGTTAGAACTGTTGTTGTGTTCTAGAAATTTACAAGTGAACACTTGCTTCTATAAAAGATAACTGGGTGTATTTACATGTATCCATATAGATATATATATGTACATATATATACATGAAGAATACCATTTCAGTCATTGTACATGTACCATAAAAAGTAGATAAAGAAAATAAGAGTCCTCCCTGATGAAAGGAAATTACAGTCTATATGCGATGGTCCATAGAAAATTAGAGATTCAATAGTCTACATAATACATTCTACCACAACTATTTTAAACTACTGAACCGTATTTAAAATAGGGTTTCATTTACAACCTCTTTATTGCATTAAAGAATTAAATTACAAATAACTAGTTTATCCATGAAACCCCGGTTCAAAATTATCACAGTAGAGTACCCTCGGGTAAGGACCCTGTACCGCTAGTAAATAGAACTTGAGGATTTTTAAATTGAACGCCAAGATTTGGAACTTGAATAACTTTTCGAGAAAGGCGATTCCCTTGATTGGTTTCCTTCAAAGTGATTAATCATGTAAGGGGAAAATCGATAAGTTTTAGTAAACTTTCTTAGAGTAATCAAACGAGAATAAATATTAAAGATTAAGAAAATGAATAGTACTTACCTTATAGCTGGCATGGAAGAATTTCTCCACCAGCGTTGAAGAGACGATCTATCCAGAGTCCAAGGGGAGGAGTTGACTCAAGGATGGATGATGCATACCCTCGCAAAGAAAACAAGATCCCATCATTTGTTTCGTAACCAAAAGGAACTACCTTGATGCACCAAAATGTAAAAAATTAATTAAACAGTGTTAAACATTTAGTATTTTTCATAACCAGAATGATAAATTTCACAAAGTAAAGTTTCATGTCCCACAGAGGCGTATCCTTCCCAATTCGGGATTACAGAAAAAGTTTGTGGGACATTTCTTCCATAAATAATGAAACTTATGAGTTGATAAATAAAACTCAGACAAGAACGCAAGTATAAACTTAACTTAAAATATGCATTACAAAATCACTATAATCACTATTCGTCGAAGACAGTCTGTCCAATAGAGGAAAATTAGATGGGATTCTGGAGATAATTCATTTACTAATGTCTTTTACGCAGGAGAAGTACATATAGGCTAATTTAAAACACAGATTCAAGAACAGGGAACTTAGTGATCTGAAAATAGAAGACTGACTTGTTATGCTATGCAAGCACCCTCTACTTCATTAAAATAAACTTTAGAGGACCTTGCTTTATGTGTTAAAATATACAAGATAAACTTATGTGTTAAGTTCATGTATCTTCTTGTAAATGCTTATGTGTGAGGAAATGTTCTTTTAGATGGTTAAATATGTACTTGAAATAAATACACAGCAACACAACTTGCAGCAAATAAACCATCAAACTCAGAACAATCACAACATGATAAAGGAGTTCACCCCCCTCCGGGCTACATCTCCTTGAGCCTCCATTAATGGACTTGGCTCTCTGGGATTAATTTGTCAAAAGTTCTTTTACAATCTGTTTCTCAACTCCAATGGAAAAACAGACTGTACCATTGTGATCAGAATACATAAAAACCCCAAAAATGACTAATAGAACTCTGAAAACGGATCATGGCTCATTTGGGCATGACCTTTTCTACATGTGGCCATAAGCTTCCCTGAGCTTCTCTTTGGAAAAAACACCTGTAAAAGTCATCAAAAGCCTCTGAAACCTGTCCCAATGTGTTCAGATCATATTAATTATCCAAAAATGACTATTCAATCACAAAAAACAAACATAGGCTCACCAAACCATGTCCTCGATCAATGAGGGCTTCAAGCTCCCTTGAGCTTGCCAAAACTTCAATGCTGAAAAACTTGCAGAAGAAGTCTTCAAATGGCCTTGATAATAGTGCCAATGGATCCAGGACTTCCAAAAACCCATATCTGGGATTTTACGGCACCTCAATTGGCCAAAAGATGAAGAAGTTAGGCCTCCTCCATTTTCCTCCTTCATGCTTGTTGTCTCTGCATCTACAAAATGCACCCTTGTCATTTGAACCAGGCTCACACGTAATTTAAATCGTGAAAACCCAGCACCAGGTGCAACCGCGCCAATGGTGCAAATTGTAGGATGGTTAGGGTGCCTCCAGCCCCTACCCGCCTAGCACTCGGGCACATGAAGGTCCATAAGACCTCAGGCTAGTGTAAAAAGGCTAACCGTTCAACGAGCCAATAATAAAGTGCCAAATGGCAGGCGCATAGGCTATCCGTTGAAACCGTTTGAAACCACATTTTAGAACCCAAACTCCCGCATGTCATTTAAATCAGATAACATGGTCATATATAAAATCATATAACCGTGGGTCGGGGCTAGCCCCGGCCCGACCCCCCATGCCAATATACAATATGTTAAATTTAAATAAATTAAAATCCGTATCCATTACAAGAACCAATACATGGCATAGTGGTCGGGCGGACTTTGTTAAGGCATATCCGGTGGGGGATTTCCGGGGGTCGAACCCCACGGAGTCCAAATATTTTTGATCAACTAACCAATAGACCAACATCCAATAAAGGGGTTCCACGTGGCAGCCCATGACTGGGCCACGTGGCACCATGCCATTTGCCCAATAATTGCCACGTGTCAAAACTTGATTTGCGCAACTGTCAACCAACCAAAAACTGACACATCACATATGCCATGTCAGCATGTACAGTCAAGCCACATCGGCGTATTGTCTCAACATCCATACGGACTATACGGACTCCACAGTTAGCACTCATTTTTTTCCATGTTTGAGTTTCTGAACAGATCGCTATATCTTTCGCTCCCGACGTCCGTTTGAGACGAAACAAATTGCATTGGGTTCGTGATGACGAGGGCTACACTGTCGTTCGTTTTGAGACAATTCCGAGAACATTTATTTTTGGGCTAAAATTTTACCCCTGGTCCAGATTTTGATCACTTAGGGTGAATTTTTATATAAGCATGCATGATGTATAAATTATGTAGGAACTTATAAATACAAGGAAGTCTTATTACTTTAACGATTTATGTATAAGTATGTGAAATGTGAATATATTAAGAGGAAAGTCTTACAGGCCAGTTACTAGATTTTTTCACATGGGTAAGAAAACCTTATTGCATACAGAGGGGAAAATTTTATGAATTGACACCATGTAAAATGAAGGTGAAATAATTTACAGCAATCTCTCGGGATGTGTACTCTCAGCCAAAGAGTCGATAGTTCGAGGTTCATTCCATCAATTCCTTTTATGAATCCAGGAGATATATCACATGGTAATAGGAAATAATGGCATACAGTTTATACATACAGTTAACACCATAAGCGAATTTAAGAGTTATTGTAGGAAACCAGAGAAATATTTAACCACGAGATTCTCGGGCGATAGGTATGTCGTGAAAATTTAAAAAAAAATACAAGCATAAACGATAAGTAGAAGATCAAGGTCACAGCCTAACAACATGTCGACAAACCCTTAATATTATTACGATAATAAATCACTAACCAGAAGGTTAAATCGCCTGTATAAACTTCAGACATGTCCCGAATGAAAAAAATGAATAAAGGGTGTTTACACTCACTAGAAATGTTAACTCAAAAATATCATAACTCACCACAATTTACCCAATGGGGATATACCACACAGAGCATGAATGTAAACGATATTTAGAGATTAAGTGAAAGAAAAATGAAAGAACCTCAAACACATAAATCATAGGGGACAGTTACAGAGGTGGTCACGAATATGACTGCTATTACAAACTACCACTTCTTATTACAGGATAACATAATCAATAGAGTTTTTCTTGGGGTTACTTGGTATAAAAGGAAAACCAGTTGGTCGTGCAACTTCCCTACCTTACGCAGAGCAAGTCCTCTCCAATTGGTTAGTCATACACTCAGAGAAAACATTGCAGGGTTAACGCTGGGGCATTTTTGAAAAATCCACATGGCCAAAGGAAAACAATACATTAGTTACCCAAAAACCTTCACAGTGCAGAGTAATGGTGATAGGATGTTCGTAGTACTCTAGCCATGTGAATAAACAAATATGGCATGCCCACTTTGGACATGATAACCTAAAAACCAGTACATTGCAGAACCCCTCTTAATTTTCAACCAAGGGATTAATGTGTTTACAGACAGACTTAACATACCCTTTAACCTAGCTCGCCGTAATTCTTTTAGTGTTGGGCCATGTCATTAAGTCAAGTGGGTGTTCACGCTGAACAATTAAGATTTAAGGATGGTTTAAGTGTGTTACCGGGCTTAGGTTTATGACATGTCATGCCTAACTGGAATCCAACCCTTTAAACATTTAACACTTGTATATCCAACAGCCCTTCGTTATAACTAGCGTGTACTAAGTTCGAGTAGTTGCCATGTTAAAGTTTTTAAAAGAAAAACTAAGGAGACTTGACCACTATATATAACAATTAGAATGTGTATATAGTAAGAGTAAGGGTTGTTTTAAGTGGACATGTTTTTATATATAGAAATGTGAATAATCTTGTGTAGTGAATGTATTACCTTCCATACCATCTCAAAGGAATAATGCTATTGTGTATGACCATATATATATATAGGTATGTGATATATATCTATATCGATATGGAGTGAGGATTTTATAGCCTGTGATAAATCCAAACAATCTTTATACATGTTATGTAAGAGTATAATAATAAAACTTAATATATGCAGTTATTTTTTGGTAAGCTTAGAGTACTCCTATATTGGATACAAATTGGAAGGTGCTAAGTCTTGATTAAAGATAGTTCTTTTGATAAAACCACTTTTATAGATCATATATGATAAAAGTAGTAACCATGTTAGGACAGGGTTATTGTAGCCCCTTTATGGACACAATAATACTTATAGGCTCACTTTTGATATTACAGTTTTCGTGAACAGTCTAGACACTAGCCTATTATGGTAAAATGTTGAGTGTATTGAACAGTTTCGCATGTACTGAATTATTTTAATAGGCATGACTTCACCTAGAAAAGTTAACTATCTTGTTCTTAGTCGCTTGTAACTATGAGTAGGCATATGTCATATTCTGATAGTGACAATAATAGATTTAGGCTTGATCAATTATATCAGAGTAAAGAAGTTTTGATGCACCTAACAATTATTTTTTTAATTTGGTAAATTTGGGGTACATTACATATGGTATCAGAGCTTTAGGTTACAACACTTGGACCTCACAGCAGGGCCAAAATTAGTTTAGTACATTTTATCATGTTTAAAGAAAAACTAAGAAAAATGCTTACTATTACAAACATAAAAAGTTTGTTGCATTGTGATAATGGAAGCACACAACGAAGAAGATATCGGGTGGAATCACGAAGGTGGGTTACACTTTCGTGACAATCTGCTCTCCAAAATTTCGAAAAACATTTTTTCGGCCGAACTAAAAATATTTTTCGGCCGAAAGATATTATTTTCGGCYGAACTATTTTTCRGCCGAAAAMATAAAYGTCAAATCGAACRGAGCAATAACCCYKCCCTCGATTTGCGTGTAGAAATTTGGCCGGCCGGATATTTTTTTTCTGGCAATATTGTTTCGGCCGAAAGATAGTTCGGCCGAACGAAAGTTCGGCCGAACTATATTTCGGCCGAACTATCTTTCGGCCAAAAGCGTTTTTATATATTAGCCACACATCGACTTTGTAATGTTTGGAAAATTGTTTTGGTGCATACGCTCTGTATCGTGGTCGCAGCTCACAGTTCGCAGGTCACAGGTCGAGGTCGAGGTCGAGGTTGCAGGTCGCAGTTCGCCGAGGTCGCCGAGGTCGCAGGTCGTCGAGAAATCGCGAGTGAAATCGCAGGTATGTTTTCGTTTTCCTATCGTTT
>JZKD02S0448451.1:17046-52522 GCA_000966675.3 Picea glauca
TTTTTTTATATATGTATTTTTTTTTAAAACTGAATAATAAAATAAAATAAAAATAAAATGAAAAAAAAAAACAATTTTTTTTTTTAGTGTGGGCAGTGGGTCCTCGCATGAGGCCCACATGCCCCCTCCTCCCCGATGCTCATCCCATAACCCTAAAACCTTACACGTCTCCTAGAAAACCCTAAACTCCTCAACCCTTCACTCCCTCACTGTTGCCTCTCCATTTTGCTCTTTCCCTCTGCTCTTGGCGCTGGTGCTGGTGTATGGCGGTGACGTTGAAGAGCTGCCAAGTATGTCCCGCCTCTCTTCAAAGGGTCTCTCGTAGTAGTCAGAAGAGACTCTTTTGAACTGAAATGTCATCACACCGCTCGCTCTCATCAATATTCCCAGACGTTGATCCGTAAGCAGAGTGCCATTAGCGCGACTATCAACGGAAGACTAGTCATCAAACTGTTGGTTTTCATTAGTTAAGCATGAGACGGAACTCGCTGTAAAATGCGCATTTGGGGACATTCCAACTCTGTCAAATCCATCCCATATAATGAAATTAAATCCTACTTCATGCCCCCGTTGCTCTGTTGTTCTGTCGGGGCGATTGGTGTGAAGTGGCTGGAAACTGGCAACGTCCTCGTCATATGGTTCGACGAGAGAGGGAAGAATTCTTTCATGAGCATCGACATTATCAACAGTCTCCCTTCCCGTGGATCTTGCGCTGGAAGAACGTGATGATGACTTGATGTATTAAATCCGTGGCTCACCTGCGTTGTGTTGTGGCATGTGCTGTTGATGCAGGTGCGCTGGCGCTGGTTTGCATTGCAGATAATGTGGGATCGAAGCAGTTGCAGAACATTCGTTCCGGGTTGAGGCTGGATTCGATCGTTCTTATGGGGAAAAATACCTTGATGAAGAGATCCATTCGCCTCTATGCAGAGGAGTCCAAGAACACCGCTTATCAGAACCTGATTCCTTTGCTAGTGGTGATTTTATTTATTTATTTATTTATTCCGTGCCTTTGCATTTAAGGATTCTAGTTGTCTAGGATTTTGAGGCCTTTACTTCTCTAGGGTTTTGAAGGTTTTTAATTCTCCAGGGTTTTGAGGGTTTAGTTATGAAATTCCATAAGTTTCAGGGTTTTCTATTGCCTTTTGTTTGGGTATACGTTATTGGATAGGACAATATGTATGCATTAAATGATAGGCTTTGAACAACAAATACGGTGGCAGGTTTTGTGATCAATTTTAGTTTTTTTTGCACTCATGGTGTATTGGTTTTTCTATTGGATTAAGGTTTAGCAGTCTTATTCGTATTGGGTTCTCTGACATGTTTGGTTTCAGCAGTTTGATCTTGCGCATTGTGTTCTGTTACAGTTCACCTTTTAGGGATTTCAAAGAGTACATTTTTTTTTTTTAATATTGTACGTTTCCGCCAAAGTTTCCTAAGACTTGCACCTAGTCACAACTGCTTGAGATTTTTTGCTTCGCTTGCATGGGTGAGATGACCCTCCTAAGGGTGAAACGTGTCTATGGTGGGGTATGAAACAACCCGCCTTATCATCCTTATCATCTAGCCAAGCCTCATTGATTTCAAATTGATCTTTTACTGGTATTATTTTGATAGGAATGAAAGATATTCACTAAGAAGGGAGGTCTTCTGGCAGTCAACATTTCTAGTTCAAATGTGACAGATTCAGGGCTTTCAATATTGCAAGATTGTCTAAATTTGCAGTATCTGAATCTTAACTATTGTGAACAGATTTCTGATGCTGGACTGGAATATCTCATAGGTCTTACAAACTTGACTTCACTTAGTTTTAAAACAAGCAATGCAATAACTGCACAAGGCTTGCATGCCTTAGCGGGTCTTGTGAACTTGACAATCCTGGATATGGAGAGGTGCTCAGGGATTCATGGTGGACTAGTGCATCTAAAAGGACTTACAAAATTAGAAGCATTGAACATTGGATGATGCAATTGTATAAAAAAATCGGATATCAAGCCTCTTGTTGGGCTTACAAACTTGAAGGAGATACAAATTTCTCGTAGTAAAGTCACTGATCCAGGCATCGCTTTTTTGAAAGGCTTGAAAAAAAAAACTTTCTGTACTCAACATGGAGGGTTGTCAAGTGACCATGGCATGCATGGATACAATTTCAGGTCTTGTTGCTTTGTCATATCTCAACATTAAGGCATGCTGTATAACTGATGCTAGATGCCGAAAACTTGAAGGACTTCTGAATTTGAAGACTCTAAACATGGGCTATAACAATGTTACACATACTGGCCTAGTATATTTTAAAGGCTTGACAAACTTGGAGAGCAGTGAGCATCGAGCTGCTCTAATACTTGTTTATTTTTATTTTTTTTTATTGTGATATTTGTTTTTGACATTTTCAATATGTATTTCTTTTATATTTATATTTGTGTTAAAATTTCTGTGTTTGGTTTGCAGGTTATTGGTGAGGTTAGGCAGAGCTGGAGCTAGAGTTTGGAGCTTTGGCCCTCAGGCCCAGATTTCAAACAAAAGCTCTGATACCATGTGTAGTGGCCAGTAAAAAAATCAACAAGCCTAGTAAAATCCTTACAATTACGCATAACATTTCAATTACGCATAACATTTCTAACATAGAATTTATGAGTGTGTAAATAATTCATTAACTTCAAATACGCATATAAAATTTCAACAGAATTTAACATTTAACATTTAACTACAGCATACAAATAACTTATCCATTTCACAAACAAATTACCTGCTTCTGATGCTAATTTCTGTTGATATGATTTTCCCTTCCCTACTGTCTTGCTACCTTGTTGTTGCCTTCCTGCTGCCTGATGCACTGACCAACATTGCCCAAACCTACTATCCTCCCAGCCATCTAGGAGCAACCTGTCCGACTCCCTAGCTCCAGGAAACTTAAAGGAACTCTGGCCCCCGTGCCCAAAACCCCCAGCAAACCGGTGCCCCCTGTACTAATCCTCCCAACTACAGAGCTCAAACTCTCCTCCCTGCAAATCCAAGAGAACCCCCCAAAAGAAAATTTCCCGTAGAAATGATCCCTTTCCTCCATAACCTCCTCCTCTCATATCCCTCCTTCACCGCCCTTTCCTCCTTTACTTCCTTACCTACACATAGCTAATGCCCCTTATCCTTTCATTTATTATTTTATCCTTTCGTAATTAATATCTTATCCCTTTCCGTGTACGTAACCTTTTTAATTTAAACAATATAACTTATTAATCTTTTAAATTTAATACCCATGTTATTGAATGTAATAGGTAGTTAATTAATTAATTGATCAAAATTATAACCTTTAATTAATTAATAAATACTTAATTAATATCATTAGACCAATCTTTGTTTAGTTATTAACATGGTAGGAAAAATTAATTACCTAATAAATCTTTTACTTAATAATCCCTAAGTATATATTCTACTAGGGTTGTTACAGAAACATACTAATGGGCGATTGGGGTTTATGCCATTCTTTCTCCTCCTCTTACAAATC
Organism: Picea glauca; assembly: GCA_000966675.3. NCBI lineage: Eukaryota > Viridiplantae > Streptophyta > Pinopsida > Pinales > Pinaceae > Picea > Picea glauca. Next base: position 20,549 of record JZKD02S0448451.1, read on the forward strand.
TGAATACATTTCAAAGAGGTAAGCGTGACTGGGATTTTCGGCACTGTATTGTGTCTTTATTTAAGCTAAATTACATAGTCGAAACAGATTTTAGTGATAATGTTTATTGGTCTGCAACATCTCATCTTTACATTTTACTTTGAGTTAAATGTTGGTTTATACTTGTTGTAAGACCTATAGGTATATGTTCAGCATTCGAATAAACAACCTTTAAAATTTTCTTCTGGTTATTTACTGGTCCGTAAAGCTATGGTGGGCCTCTCTGATTTCTTTGCGAGGGTACCCACTAGGGAGATTTTGGGCCCCTCCTCCCTTCTCGGCCTGGGAGGCACGTGGTTCATTGCAGTGGTGAAGGATGTTGAACCCCTCCAACTACAAATGAGTATTACTTCAGCTATTTTTCTTAATATTAACTTAAATATTCCATCTCTGTTTGATCAAGACTAAAAGATGTCTTTTGCAATGTATAGGGTTTCGGTTGCGCGAAGATATGAAGTGCAATTTCGATCACCCGCATCAAAAGTATTCAGTTTCCATTCTACCCTTCCAAGCAACTTAAGCGTTCATGGTAGATTGTGGTAGAGATTGTTCGTTTGTATACTATTTATAACTCTGTGAAAGTGTTTCCAAGATCCAATATGAGATTTGACTGTAAAAGTAAAGGGTCTGACTGAATGGCTTAGTCGGGTTTTCTTTTACCGACCCTTGTCATGACTTTTGGAAAGGAAATACATATACGATCTAAATTTTCTTGTTATATTGGAGTTACTGATAGTTTATAATATTTTATTCCTGTCACTTTATCTTTAAATTTAACAACGTATGTCTTTGACAAACTAAGAGTATTGGGTGTGAAATCCTCTCGCATTTACCGAGAGAAAATTCAATCTGAGTTTGCAATTAGTTTGGCAGACTACTTGATATATTTCGAGATGTATTCAATCTGTTCCTAAATTTCCTTACTTCTGTTTATATGAATTGTATGAATTTATATTACTTCCGTTCACAGAGGGTTTGATTGGATCTATACCTTAAGTGATTATACAGGCTTGAACTTGATTATATATAACAAAAGGGATTGAGAATTCCCGACTCTATACACTACATCTGGATTATTTCTTTATACAAACTGTCATCGTATATAAATCAGTTGTCCCTACTTTGGTTGTTCGGTGTGGTATGGTATATCTGTTAGGTTCTTTCATCTAAAAATTCTTGAAATATGTACTACTCTTTATAATGTTACAAAATCCTTCTGAGCAATCTGTGATAACGCTTGATAATAAGGAAAAGGAATATGTATATCAGAAAAAGGTTCCCTATAGTTCCTAGATTTAGTAATTGTTCCTGTTATCGTAATTGCATGCCTGCTGGAAATGATTACTTACCGAATGTAGGATAGGTCTGTATATGTGTAAGTATAAACTTATAATTTCTACTATCGACACTAAGTCTGAATTATTCTCGTATCATGTTCATGCCGAGTGCCAACCAAACAAACAGACATACTTATATACATAGATATCTATCAAAAATATATCCAGGTATATATATATACACAATAATAACCTAGCCTGTAGGATAAATTCTAGAATTGGTGACACGCATTCTTCATGTAACACAAGTAAGGAAAAGGAATTTCATTATTCATTCTGTGCTTTAAGTTGACAAAATTATTCGGTACTAAGTCTGATGACATTCAATAATTTTTATACTTCACAAGGGCGAACAGAATTCATCCATAATATTATTCCATTCTAAATGAAAGATACATTCCATTAAACCAATTTAGTCATTTTAAACAGAGAAGGAGATAGAATGCATATCTGGATCACTTCGCGGGGAAGACAAAGGGAACAACCACGTTCCTCCCAACAGTAGGACAGGGCAGTCAAATTTACTTTCCCAATCCACCCCCTAGCCTGACCATGAATCCATGAGGGATAACTCGGAAAACCCCTCCTCAACAATGTCTTTCAAAGACTCCTCTTGCCTCACACTCAATCAATTGTCTTCATAACAACAAGAACAAAAACTAGCAGTAGTCTCTTTCCCGCATACTCAACAACGTCCTACCTCCTCACATATGCTTATTTAACACAATGATCCTTTTGCCTAGGTCTTTCTTTCCCCCTTGGGAATTTTCGCATCTTTCTAAATCCCTAATTTTCAGGGGCTGCCAATGGCCAAATCTCTAATTTTCCACTTGTAATAGTCAACCCAGAGGTAATTCCAACATGTTCCCCACTCATGGAGTCATGGTTAGCTGATTTCAACATGGTTGTTCCATTTGTCCTCTTGCAATCAATATACAATATTCTGTTTTCATACAAATGTCAAGTCAAATAGTTAGTTGGGTCAAATCAGGTCTCTTCCCAACAATCATAATAATTTAATTACAATTATCAAATTCAAAATTCGTAATTTCCATAAATGGGAAAAAAATTTCCAAATTCGAATTTACAAAAAGGGAATAATTTCCAACGAATTTTAAATTTCAAAAATACTTTAATTTTGGGGATGTCACATCCTTTCCCCTTTAATAAAACACTGTCCTCAGTGTTCGTTCCTTTCTTGGAACAGGATTGGATGAGATTTCTACAAATCTCCCTCCAACTCCCAAGTGGCCTCCTCAGGACTAAAGTGCTTCCATTGCACCTTTACCTGAGTGACGACTCTGTTCCTAAGTGTTATTTCTCTTCGGTCTAGAATGACCAGGGGTTCCACCTGGAACTCGCCTTCGCATTCCACCTGCACCAAGTTCCAATCAGTCATATGAGTATGGTCATGAACATACTTTTTAAACAAAGAGATATGAAATACATTATGAATTCTTAAATTAGCTGGAAGTGCAAGTTGGTATGCTACAGGTCCAATTCGAGTTAGTATCTCGAAGGGCTCACAAAACCTGGGTGCTAGCTTGGCACAATTTCCTAAATTCAACGAACTTTTTCGGGCTTTGACCTTCAAATAAACATGGTCTCCCACTTGGAATTCCAAGTGTCTTCTTTTCTGATCTGCATAGCTCTTCTGTCTGTCTTATGCTTCTTTTAATTTTTGTTGCACTTTCCTTACCATGTTCTCCATTTCTTGGAGCATCTTTGGTCCAACCATGAGTCTGTCAACCAGGTTATCTCAGCTAATTGGAGTTATACACCTCCTGTCGTATAGTGCCTCAAAAGGGCTTAACTTAGCCAATGTTTGATACCCATTGTTATATGAAAATTATACTAAGTGTAGATAGTCTTCCCACTTGTTTGGTTTTGTTCTTACGTACATGTAGAGCATATCCTCTACGATTTGATTTGTCCTTTCGGTCTGTCCATCCATTTGTGGGTGATAACTCGTACTAAAATTCAAATTATTATTTAGCCCTACAAATAATTCCTTCCAAAAGGCGGATGTGAATTTTACGTCTCTATCTGAAATCACCATTTTAGGAATACCATGCAGTTTAAAAATTTCTTTCATAAATATTTTAGCAATGCTTATAGCTTTAAAAGTAGACTTTACACGAATGAAGTGTGCGGACTTACTGAGTTTATCGATTACCACCATAATAGAGTCATTATGTTTCTGAGTTTTTGGCAAACCTGTTATAAAGTCTAGCGATATGGTCTCCCATTTCCATTCTGATACTGGTAATGACTATAATAGGCTAGCTGGATGTTGGTGTTCGGCCTGAACCTGTTGACAATCTTGACATCTAGCCAAATATTCTGTTGTTTTGCCCTTCATACTAGGCCAGAAAAATAGTTTTCTAAGTGTTATTGTTTTCTGGTATCCTGGATGGCCAGAATACGGTTTCTTATGCACTTCGTCCAAGATTATTAACTTTAACTCTGCTGAATCTGGTATGTAAAGTTGGTTTTTAAATCGTAATAGTCCCTTCTTGTCGATACTTAGATATGCTTTCTATGAATTTGCAGTATTGTTTTGTAATTCTGTCATTATCTTAGTGTAATTTTCATCGTTAATACCTGCTGTCTTTATTCTTTGTTCCAGATCACTTTCTTCACTGTTGATATTTATTTCAAATAACCCATGGATTCTTCTTCTTAAAGCGTCTACTACTTTATTTTCCTTACCCTTGATATGTATGACTTCGAAGTCGAATTCGATCAGGAAGGCTAGCCATCTTGCTTACCTTGCATTAAGGTCTGGTTGGCTAAATAGATACTTCACGCTGCTATTATCCGTTAATAGTAGAAATTTTCTGCCCATTATGTAGTGTCACCACATTATTAAGGCGTGAATTACCGCTGCCAATTCTAAGTCGTGAGTGACATAATTTCGATCATGTTCCTTTAATTTCCGGGACTCATAACAAATCATGTTTCCTTCCTGAGTTAGGACACCACCTAGTCCTTCTTTACTCACATCGACACAGATGGTAAAGTCTTTGTCTGGGTTCGCTACCTTCAAGATAGGTGTCATTGTCAATAATTCCTTCAGCTTGTTAAAACTGTCTTGGCACTTCTGTGACCAGTTAAAATTGGCCCCTTTCTTTTGCAACAATGTAATAGGGTAGGATATATTGGAAACCCTTCTATAAATCTATGGTAATATCTGGTGATTCCCATGAATGACCAGATATCTGCTACATCTTTAGGTACCGGCCATTCCATAATGGATTTTATCTTTTCAAGGTCTATGACAATGCCTTCTGCTGAAATTACATGGCCTAGATATTGTATTTCCTTTTGGTAAAAGTCATACTTATCAAACTTGGCGTACAATTTGTGTTTCCTCAACATTTGTAGAACTATTCTTAAGTGTTCATCATGCTCTTCCTTCATTTTAGAATAGACCAGAATATCATCGATAAATACTACTACAAACTTGTCTAAGTACTGATTGAAAATATTGTTCATCAGGCACATAAACGTGGCTAGTGCATTAGTGAGTCCAAAAGGCATGACTACGAATTCGTAGTGTCCATATCTTGTTTGAAAAGATGTTTTGTTTATGTCCTCATATTTTATCCTAACTTGATGATAACAGGATCGTAAATCCAACTTTGAAAAGATCTTGGCCCCACCTACTTGATCGAACATATCATTTATCCTCAGTAAGGGGTATTTGTTCTTAATAGTCATTTTGTTTAGTTGTCTATAGTTGATACATAGTATTAGAGTACTGTCTTTCTTTTTCACAAAGAGTACTGGAGCCCCTCATGGTGAAACACTTGGTTTGATATACTCTTTGTCCAACAATTCTTGTAACTATATTTTTAATTTTGTCAGTTCTGGTAGACTCATTCGGTAAGGTCCTTTTGAGATAGGGGTTGAACCAGGTAGTAGGTCTATGGAGAAGTCTATTTCTCTTCTAGGAGGTAATTCGGGCATCTCATCCACAAACATGTCTCTAAATTCACCTAGGACATCAAAGTATTCTATCTTTGTCTTATCTTCTTTTTCTAACAGACTCGTTACTTGGATTGCATAGACTTGACATCCCTTTCTCATACATTTCTTGAGTTGCATCGTTGAAACTTGTCTGAATGATACAGGTTTTGGTATACCTTGGGTTGTTCTAATAGTGGCAAGATCATCTTTATAGTTAAGTGTCTTTGCATAACAATCTAGTACTGCTTTGTGCTTTTCCAACCAGTGTATTCTGATAATCATATCATAAGACCCTAGTGGTAGGATGTTCAAACTTGTTCTTATTATTTGACCATCTAAGCTGAACTCAAAATCAGAAATAAAGTCCACTACTTTTCTTTTGGTTCTTGTTGCTAGTTGTACCAGCCATGCTTTTGCATGTTTCAGTTTCTTAAGCTTGTTTGACTCTACTACATCAGGAGTAATATAACTTAATGTAGCTCTAGGGTCAATTAAAACAAAAAATTGAGTATTATTGATTTTACCTTCGATCTCTACCACCGAGGACTGGTGGTCAGCTTGCCGATTGTCAAATTCAATTCTGTCCCGGTGGGACTATGGTAAACAGCTTAAGAATCACTAAAATTTTACTTTATCTTCTCGGATGTAAGGTACAAACCTTAATAGTTCCAGGAATTTATTTATAAGGTCTTCCATTGTCTTTTTTCCAAGCCTTAGTTCATAAAATTCTTTTGTTTTCCTTTCGTAGTATTTTTCGGAAATGTACTGTTTCTTGAAATAATTCTTAAAGTCGAACCATTCCAACTGTTTCTCCTTTAGGCCCTTGGCCAATTTCAGGTCTTGCCACCAAATGCTGGCCTTCCCTTTCAGATTGTAGTTGGCCATTCTGACCTTCATATTACTGGAGTAGTTGTATATCTAGACGTATTTCTTGATGTCCAACAACCATGCCTCAACTTCTTCTCATGTCTTGGATTCTCCATTGAAGGTAGCTGGTTGGATCTTTTTGAATTCTCCTTCAATGTGTTCTACTTGTTTCCTTTTTCTGTCTATTTTAGTTTTGTCTTCAGTTGAAGGCATTCCTTCAGACGAGATGTCTCCTTTTTTTGTTTCTGGTCCTGAGTTCTTGGAAGCTCTCTTGTTGACTTCTTCATCGTTATTATCGCCCTTCGAGATTTTCTTGGTCACTATACTGCGTAGTATAACTTCGTTTATCTCTTGCTATTCCTGCTGTGCTTTCTTCAGTTTCTCGTTGTCAACTTTGAAAACATATAGATCAACAATAAGATTCCTCATTGTTTCCAACACTTCCGTGGGTGAGCTTCCATCGTTGTTCTATCTTGGATCTCCAGGAGGTCTCTGCTCCATATTTCCCTCCATCCTGATTTCTGCATCCTCCTGAGCTGCCATAATTATCGCAAAACATAAAGGGTTTTTTGTCTATAACAACAAGTTTTATTATTTTTTTCATAAATCACAACATACAATTAAGCGACTAATGTGGCCCTGTTTAGGTCTAGTGTTGTAACTTTCTCTCTGATACCATGTGTAATATACCTCAATTTCATCAAAAAAAAAATCTTCTAAGGTACATAATTAGCAAAGAATCCATTTAATTCTATTGTGAAACTTTGATACCTAAAGTATTCACCTTCCCATTTCGCACATAACAGAATCAACATCCAGAGTTTTCCTTCCAACCTTTGCCTAAGTCCTACTAGCCTTTACAAGAGGATTAAAAGTTTACTCTTTGGAAGAAGGGTAATACCTAACCCTAGGACTTAGGTCCCTAGATTCTTTGTAAAACATGGATGCGCAACTTTAGACTCAAAACCCATGAATAATACTTTGTACACATAATAAGGGTGTCATACTCTAATTGTTTCGTCATTGCACTTAACTATTTGGCTTTCCCTAGGTAAATACAACTCCAATGACTCCCTTGGTAACTACTTGTAGACAAAGAGTCTTTTCTTCACACATAGCCTAAGTTCTAGTTAATAGCAAGACTCTAAGCAAACAGTTGGTTAAACTTTCCCAGTGTAGACATAGTGTAACTACTGGTACTAACCTGACCAGAAGTAATCAAAGAATTGATATTTTTGAACGTAGAGTTTCGAGGAGGCTCACCCTTGTCTTCGAGGAATAAATTATATAGCAGGTGGTTGATAGTCAAGAGTTAATAGTTGACTCGCCATTAATGGAGGTGGATGAAGGACGAGAGCCAACCCTGTACCCTCATCCAATCCAACCACACCAAGTCCCTCATATCACATGGTGCGTTCTTGGTTGTACTCTTCGCATTCAATAAGCATAGGGTTCAGGGTTTTTAGGGTAACTATAGTTGTCTGAAGTCATTCTGAACAAACTTTCTCCGAAAGAAAACACCTTACACTCCCTGGTGCTTTTGGACCACTCTTAGTGTGAGGAGAATGGTGGCAAGGAGTGCCTTTCAAAATTACTCCTCCTATCGGTAAGCATCAAGTTCTAAAAACTGAAATCCTTAATCAAATGCTCTGCAAGGTTGCTTAGTCTTAATGTTATTTATAACTCCTGTTCATAAATTCATGTAGGTAGCGTTTTTTCATTTTAGTTCTGTACTCACTGGTTTAAGTACTGGATTTCTCTCTAGCATACATCATGCTTTTCTATAACTATAGCTCTAGAGTTTATTAGGTTAGGGTTTCGTATGTGCCTATTGCTATGTTTAATTCCCAATACTTGAGTCACTCGGGCACACTTTGAATGTCATCACTTACCTATTTGGGCATCTGGTAAGAGGGTTATTTTTGGGTTCTTGCTTGTCTGACTATTTGATGAAAATGTTTGACTATACACTTATTGTTTGGGGACTGCTCATACAAAGGGTTGGTAGTCGGTCTAAATCTTAAGACAAAGATTGTACTCTGTGAAACATACTAATGGGCGATTGGGGTTTATGTTGTTCTTGCTCCTCCTCTTACAAATATGAATACATTTCAAAGAGGTAAGCACGACTGGGATATTTAGCACAAAATTGTGTCTATATCTAAGCTAAATTATAGAGTCGAAACATATTTTAGAGATAATGTTTATTGGTCCGCAACATATCATCTTTACATTTTACTTTGAATTAAATGTTGGTTTATACCTGTCGTAAGACCTACAGGTATATGTTCAACATTCGAATACACAACCTTTAAAATTTTCTTCTTGTTATTTACTGACCCATAAAGCTAATGGTGGGCCTCTCTGATTTCTTTGCGAGGGTACCCACCAAAAGGCCTCCCTTCTCGGCCTAGGAGGCACACGGTTCGTTGCAGTGGTGAAGGATGTCGAACCCCTCCAACTACAAATGAGTATTACTTCAGCTATTTTTCTTAATATTAACTTAAATATTCCATCTCTGTTTGATCAAGACTAAAATATGTCTTTTGCATTGTACAGGGTTTCATTTGCGCAAAGATATGAAGTGCAATTTCAATCGCCCGCACCAAAGGTATTCGGGTTTCGTTCTACCCTCCCAAGCAACTTAAGCATTCAGGGTAGACTGTGGTAGATATTGTTCGTTTGTATACTATTTATAACTCTGTAAAAATGTTTCCAAGATCCAATACAAGAGTTGACTGTAAAACTAAAGGGCCTGACTGAATGGCTGAGTCGGGTTTTCTTTTACCGATCCCTGTTTCAGCTTTTGGAAAGGAAATATATATACGATCTAAAATTTCTTGTTATATTGGAGTTACTGATAGTTTATAATCTTTTATTCCAGTAACTTTATCTTTAAATTTAACAATGTATGCCTTCGACAAACTAAGAGTACTGGGTGTGAAATCCTCTCGCATTTACTGAGAGAAAATTCAATCTAAGTTTGCAATTAGTTTGGCAGGCTACTTGATATATTTCGAGATGTATTCAATTTGTTCCTAAATTTCCTTACTTCCGTATATATGAATTGTCTAAATTTATATTACTTCTGTTCACGGAGGGTTTGATTGGATATATACCTTAAGTGATTATAAAGGCTTGAACTTGCTTATATATAACAAAAGGGATTGAGAATTCCCGACTCTGTACACTACATCTGAATTATTTCTTTATACAAACTGTCATCATATATAAATTTGTTGGCCCTGCTTTGGTTGTTCAGTGTGGTATGGTATATCTATTAGGTTCTTTCATCTAAAAATTCTTGAAATATGTACTACTCTTTATAATGTTACAAAATCCTTCTGAGCAATCTGCGATAACGCTTGATAATAAGGAAAAGGAATATGTATATCAGAAAAATGTTCTCCATAGTTCCTACATTTCATAATTGTTCCTATTATCGTAATTGCATGTCTGATGGAAATGATTACTTATCGAATGTAGGACAGGTATGTATATGTGTAAGTATAAACTTATAATTTTTGCTATCGACACTGAGTCTGAATTCTTCTCCTATCATGTTCATGCTGAGTGCCAACCAAACAAATAGACATACTTATATACATAGATATCTATCAGAAATACATCCAGGTATATATATATATATATATATATATATATATATATATATATATATATATATATATATATATATATATATATATACAGTAATAACATAGCTTGTAGGATAAATTCTAGAATTGGTCACACACATTCTTCATGTAACACAAGTAAGTAAAAGGAATTTCATTATTCATTCCGTGCTTTAAGTCGACAAAATTATTCAGTACCAAGTCTGATGACATTCAATAATTTTTATGCTTCACAAGGGCGGACATAATTCATCCATAATATTGTTCCATTCTAAATGATAGATACATTCCATTAAACCAATTTAGTCATTTTAAACAGAGAAGGAGATAGAATGCATATTTGGATCGCTTCACAGGGAAGACAAATGGAACAACCACGTTCCTCCCAACTGTAGGATAGGGAAGTCAAATTCACTTGCCCAATCCACCCCCTAGCCTGACCATGAATCCATGAGGGCTAAATCAAAAAACTCCTCCTCAACAATCTCTTTCAAAGACTCCTCTTGCCTCACACTCAATCAGTAGTGTTCATAACAGCAAGAACAAAAACTAGCAGTAGTCTCTTTCCCGCATACTTGGCAGCGTCCTGCCTCCTCACATATGCTTATTTAACACAATGATCCTTTTGCCTAGGTCTTTCTTTCCCCATTGGGAATTTTCACAACTTTCTAAATCCCTGATTTTCAGGGGCTGCCAATGGCCAAATCTCTGATTTGCCCCTTGTAATAATCAGCCTAGAGGTAGTTCCAACATGTTCCCCACTCATGGAGTCATGGTCATCTGATTTTAGCATGGTTGTTCCATTTGTCCTCCTGCAATCAATATAAAATATTATGTTTTCATACAAATGTCAAGTCAAATAGTCAGTTGGGTAAAATTAGGTCTCTTCCCAACAGTCATAATAATTTAATTACAAATATCAAATTTGAATTTCGGAATGGACATAAATGGAAAAAAAATTTCAAAATTCGAATTTACTAAAAACGGAATAATTTCCAACAAATTTTAAATTTCAAAAATACTTTGATTTTGGGGATGTCACATTAAGTTAACGATCTGGTGACACATTTCCAACCCAGATCAATGGCTCCCAACTACTTCGATTGTTTGGGATTCGACGATCTCAAACTTTTGTCCTTTGCATTCTCCCAGAGTTCACGATCTTTCGCCATGTGCCCTTCACGATCTGACGATCTAGATTCTCTTCGTCCCTTCGGCTCTTCGACGCTTCGACTATTTGGGCTTCGAGAGTTTCAAAATCCTATGCACTCATTTCTCCTGGAGTGATTTCACCTGAAACACATGGTCTCTTAATGCATGTTTCCCCCTTGATTTGATGACCTCTATTCGCTTTGGGTCTTCGGGTTTTAGGTGTTTCAACTCCTGCGAACCCATTCCTCCTGGAGGGATTTCACCCAAAAACTAAGATATTTTTCCACCTATCGCCCTAGACGATGGACGATCCTTGTTCATTTCAGGACTTTATCACTTTGACGAGTCCACTCTTCTGTGCACACAAGGGTTAATTCTTGTTCACTTACCTTCGTATCCAACGGTTGCTAGTCCTCTACGCTCAGATCCAACGGATTGGGTCTGTTCCTCTGCTTTGGGATTCCTTCTTTCACTGGACGTTGATCTAATGGTCCAGGATCCCTTCCACAATCGATCAGATGGTTGCTATCGCTCCTCCTTCTCAGCTTTTAACTTCTTCCTCCTTGGAATATTTTGTCAGTGTTCAATTTCTTTGACCTTTGAACTTTGTACTGCGAACCCGACTATCTGGATCTCACTTGTGCTCTTGAACGCATTGTCTCTTTCGAGCTTTAGGACATAGAATAAGTCTTCTTCCCACACACTCCTTGCATTATCTCTTTTGATATTTTTGATATACTCAGTCTCCTAAGGTTATCTTCTCCTCCGTTTCCTTCCAAAGGAAAACTTTGTGCCCTCCTCACAACCTTCTGCTCAATGCACACCTTGTTGAGATTTTCCACAGGGTTTTCAACAACTCTGTGAGTATCTTCCTCTGATAATCTTCTCTTTGAACTTGACAAGAGTTCTCTCTGTGCACACTTGCACCTGATCGATGCCCGCCTAGCACAACTCTACAGAATTATTAGTATCTCGGCTTCTCTCTGAACTCAACACAGAGTTCTTCATGTGCACTCCTTGCACTTCTGCCGATGAAGGTTCAACGGTATCTCTCCTGAGATTATCTGAGGTTAAATCATCTTTGTCGATGCACTCCTTACGGACAAATGTGCACTCCTTGCACTTGAAACTCAAAGGCGAGAAATAATTGAAATTTATACAACACTTCACCAGTTCATACATTCAAAACATGAATGACATATAAAATCATAACAATGAACACAAATACATAAACAAACCATGTGCAAGAAAAAAATATTTTCTAAAATGTGCACTCCTTGCACTCGAAACTCAAAGGTGAGAAATAATTGAAATTTATACAACACTTCACCAGATCATACATTCAAAACATGAATGACATATAAAATCATAACAATGAACACAAATACATAAACACACCATGTGCAAGAAAAAAATATTTTCTATTATCTCTGTGTGTTTATACAGATGGTTTTACAAAAACTGGACTGCAACAAAGTCCCAGTTCTTTCTCCTATTCTAACTATATCCTGAGTTCTGCTTCTAAGACCTCTCTTCTAAGATCTCTCTCTCTCATTTAGAAAAAGAGGGCTCTACGATCTTATCCTGTCCTTCACCTAACCTCATCTATTACATTGAAGTTTCATAAATGCCCACCTAGTCTAAATTGAACCTAGAGCCATCAACCTGTCAGCCAGTAAAGGAGACCTTATCTTCTGTCTGTTCATAGATATGGCTTGGTTTTAACTCAAGCTTACAACGTGGACCTGTGTAAGATCATATTTCAAATTTAAAAATTGGAGGGTTAATGCCTCTCCCTCCCTAAAATGTGATTTGATGTGCTGGAATGCTCGCACATTGCTGAGGTGGAGCGATGCTCCTGCATCATAATCCGCTGTTGGGAAAATCATGAGCTCCTTCTCATGAGTTCCTCTTCCCCAATGTTGAAATCCTCCTATATCCCAAACTCTTCCTTGGAGTTGTCCTCTTGCTCCTCTACAGCTTTTTCGTTGTTGCTTATTCTTCTTCTTCCCTTCTGTTGTTGCAGGTTCTCCCATGTTCAACTTCCCTTTGCTCACTTCTTCTGCTGACCTCAACATCAACCTTCTTATTTCCTCTATCACATTATCCAGCTACTCTAGTGGTTGGCTCTTCTTATGCATTCTTCTCGGCTACAAGTATTCTTTACCAGTGGGTAGATCATCTTGATCCCCCATGTCATCTTCTTTTTCAGTGGCATTAGTTTTCCATCCTGCTACAAACTCCAGTTCTACAGTCTCATCACTAAGGTTTTTCTCATCTTCCTTCTCTGACAAATTACCTTCTGTCATCTCCTCTTGCGTTGGTTCAAGTCCAACTTCTTCCAGTTGTTCCTCAGGCTGGTATGCTCCTCCATCTATCTCAAGCTTAGCCTGTTCGATGCGCAAGATTTTCACCATTACCCTTCTCTCTAGGGATTCCAATTCTTCATATAGTTTAGCAAAATCTATGTTGTTTGCTTCTCCTTTTGTTGCAGGCTCTGGTGCTATAGTCATCTTCTGTTCAACTTCCTGGCTAAAAATTTTGAGCAATTTTGTCGAATTCTCTTCTCCTTTTGTTGGGGTAGACATCAATGTTTGCTCCATTTATTCCTCTTTGATAGTTTCTATTGGATTTCTTTATTCTTCTGATGCACTCTAATCATGTGCACTAACCTCTACTTGGTTTCTTGGTAGGAATTCCTTGATCCCTCCAATAATCAAAATCCTCCTCTGATCCTCCTTTTGGATGGTGAGAGTTTCTAACTTCTCATCATCTTCATTCACACGGTCTACAAATCCACATGAACCTTCACCTATCAACACTCTTTGCTGACGTGAACCCACCTCTGAGCTCCTGAGACTTTCTGACAGTCTCATTTCTTTCCCCCTGCCCACCTGACAATTTGGGACTTCTCTTCTACCCACTTGGCAGTCTATGATATCAACCAATCCCATATCATTTCCCACCTGGAAATTTGAACTTTCATCACTGCTCCTCTAGCAGTATATGCGACCTTCAATTGATCTCTTTCCATTTCCCACCTGACAGTTTATGAAATCTTTGACTGATCTCACCTCCTCCTCATCACTCAGGTGTCTCCCAATTTCTGGTTCACAGATGTGAATCAGTTCCTCATCTATGTCACTGATGTCTTCTAATTCCCTCAACCACCTTCTTAACTCTTGCTACTGCTTTCTAGCCAACAACTTTTGGACAGGCCATTTTGCCTTCCTCTTTAGAGGACATTTGTACTTCTCGTGTATCTTTGCCTCTCACTACATCCTCAATGCTAGATATTCCATCCTTGCTCTTATGTCATTCAGCTCCATATCCATCTCTGGATTGCATTTATTCTTGCGGTCTTCTCTTCGACCATGCTCATGGTCTTCAGTAGCCATTTTCACTTTCTACCTGCCCTCCTGGAAAGCCTATGGGTCACTCTACATGCGACAAAATCTCCATCTTCTCTCACATCTCACCTGGTTGTTTAAATTTTTGATGTTGCGCATATGAAACAACCTTCTCATAGAGCATTAATACCTTGTTTCCTCCTTTCACCTGCTTCCTATAGGCAAATTTAAATTCTGACACCACTTGACGTAATCATGCTATTTCTTCTTTAGTGTCTTCTACCTCTTTCTCTTTCGCCTGAAATATACAGATGAAAATATAAGCTATAATACCACTTGGTATTAGAGTATCTCCTATCACTGTCTCTCCTTTTTCCTGCTGTCTGCAAGGAAAATTATGGCCCCGATACCACTTGATGCAACCCCCCTCCCCTCCTGGGGTTTTGTGACCTCCCGGTCTAGGATCTTTCTTTCTTGTGAGTCAAATTGAATCTTTGGTCTCCTGATTGAACCCAAAACCATTATACACAGGACCCTTTCCTTCTATGTGCAGGTTCTCACAAAACTATGGGATATCCCTGAGCGCTTCCAAAACATCGAGTTTCAGGCGATTGCCCTTTTTCCATTAGCCCCTTCCTTCATATCGCCCTGGGCTATGACCTTGTGGAAATATGTGATTGTGGGCATAGGAAAAAGTGGTTTTAGACCAGCCCACTTTTTTCCCCACAATCAACATTGATCTGCCACGTATCCCTTTTCTAAAACTGTGGTTCCAATTGCGGCCCGCTCAGGGAGAATTAACGTCTGGGCATGTCCCAGCCCCATAATCCTTCCCATCCATCGATCTATTTCTTTTGACGATGATCTGCGATCAACGACTGCTATCTATCCTCCTTCTACACACAGTCCTAGATCTCTGCAATCTGTCGAAACGTATCGCCCGTTCAAATCAGCGACTGCTGTTGATTCCAACTCTCCACCCTTTGAGAGTTTCAACTCTTAACCTTTGCTTCCTTCTCAGTAGCTATCTTCCAGAGTGAAATATATTCTGTCACCTGTCTCCCTAAATCTCTAGTTAGGATATCCTTCATGAGTCTAGCCTTCGGGTGTTTTAGTTCTCAAACTCTCATTTCTTCTAAAGAGATTTCTCCAAAATGGAAAATCATCTGCCACCCTTCCTATTCAATCGACGGTTCTTCTCCCGCTTCAGAAAATTGGCCTCCTCAACCAAATCGATGGTCCTTTGACCTCCTCCTCGATCAACGGTTGAGATCTCCTTCACGAATTCGATGCTTTCACCCTCTACTATCCTCTGGAGTGCTCTGTACCCAGATTCCAGATCTGGTGCCACGCGTCTACTTCCAAATCAATGACTTTCGTCCACTCAGGACTTTGGCCTTCGAGGATCTCAAATCTCAACCACCAAAAATCTCCAGAGTGAATCCTTCCAGAGAGTCGGATCCTCTCACACCTATCCTCCCTGATCCAATGGATGCCCAACGGAGTGAATCTTCGTCCTCCACGTATCCCCTTGCAGATCAATGATCCACGTCCTTTCCTTTGGGATCTACTACCCTGAATGATTTGGGCTTCAACACTTCAAGATATTTCGAAAAAAAAATTCTCAGAAACCCCGTAGTACGATCCTCTAAAGTTTACGATCTGGTAACACCTGTCCAACCCATATCAATGGCTCCCAGCTACTTCGGTTGTTCAGGGTTTGAAAATCTCAAACTTTCATCCTTCGCGTTCTCCTGGAGTGTTTTCACCCAAAGTTCATGATCTTTCACCATGTTCCCTTATGGATCTGACAATCCAAATTCTCTTCGACCCTTCGGCTCTTCGGTGCTTCGCCTATTCAGGTTTCCGGAGTTTCAAAATCCTATGCACTCGTTTCTCCCAGAGTTCTTTCACCTGAAACACACGATCTCTTGACGCCTGTCTCCCCCTTGATATGATGGCCTCTATCTGCTTCAGGTATTTAGGTTTCGAGAGTTCCAACTCCTGCGCACTCGTTCCTCTCAGAGTGATTTCACTCGAAAACGTAGATCTTTCACCACCTGTCGCCCTAGACGATGGACGGTCCCTGTTGACTTCAGGACTTTAGGACTTTGACGAGTCCACTCTCCTATGCACACAAGGGTTAAGTCTTGTGCACTTACCTCGACATCCAATGGTTGTTGGTCCTCTTCACTCAGATCCAACGGATTGGGTTTGTTCCTCTCCTCTGTGCTTCCTTCGTTCACTGGACATAGATATAACGGTCTAGGCTCCCTTCCACAACCAATTAGATCGTTGTTGTCACTCCTCCTCCTGAGATTTTGAATTCTTCCACCTTGGAATATTTTGTTAGTGTTCAAAGGCTTTGACCTTTGAACTTTCTGCTGCGAACCCAACTATCTAGGTCTCGCTTGTGCTCTTGAACGCGTTGTATCTTCTAAGATTTAGGACTTAGAATAAGTCTGCTTCCAATGCACTCATTGCATTATCTCTTTTGATACTTTTGATATACTCAGTCTCCTAAGGGTCTCTACCCTTTTTTTTCCTTCCAAAGGATAACGTTTTCCCTACTCGCAACCTTCCACTCAATGAATACCTTGCAGAGATTTTCCACAGGCTGTTCAACAACTCCGTGAGTATCTTCCTCTGATAATATTCTCTTTGAACTTGAGAATATTTCTCTCTGTGCACACTTTCACCCGCTCAATGCCTACCTGGCAGAGCTCTACAAAATTCTCAGTAACTTGGTTTTTCTCTGAACTCAACACAGAGTTTTTCCTGTGCACTCCTTGCACTTCTGCCGATGAAGGTTCAACGGTATCTCTCCTGAGCTTCTCTGAGCTTAACTCACCTCTATCAACGCACTCCTTGCACTCGAAACTCAAAGGCGAGAAACAATTGAAACTTATACAACAATTCACCAGTTCATACATTCAAAACATGAATGACATATAAAATCATAACAATGAACACAAATACATGAACACACCATGTGCAAGAAAACCTACCTTTTTTATTATCTTTGTGTGTCTATACTAATGTTTTTACAAAACTAGATTGCAACAAAGTCCTAGTTCTTTCTCCTATTCTAACTCTATCCTGAGTACCGCTTCTAATACCTCTGTTCTAAGATCTCTCTCTCTCTCTCATTTTACAAAAGAGGGATCTATGAGGTTATTCTCTCCTTTATCTAACCTCATCTATTACATTGAAGTTTCATAAATGGCCATATAGTCTAAATTGAGTCTAAATTGAACCTAGAGCCATCAACCTGTCAGTCATTAAAGGAAACCTTATCTTATGCATGTTCAAAGATATGGCTTTGTTTTCACTCAAGATTATAGCATGGACACGTATAGGATCATATTTCAAATTTAAAAATGGGAGGGTTAATGCCTCTCCCTCTCTGAAATGCGTGTTGATGTGCTAGAATGTTGGCACATTGCTGAGGTGGACTGATACTCCCACGTCAGTAAGGAATCTAGCCTTTGGAACTTTCCATTTATGAACTCAACTAGTAATTAATTAAGGTGTAAGTCATTTAAGAATTGTAAGGGATTTTTTGGACACCGAGGAGCGTTTTTAGGAATTCTCTTAGGTGTATGAGAAAAATAGGAATATTAATTAATTAAAAAAATTTGATTTTCTGGTGCAACTAGGGGATTGAGCGACATGTGTACGGGGGAGGTTTTTTGAAATTAATTAAATGAAAAAAGAATTTAATAAGAATTTGGGAAACTAATTACTTAAAAACTCTATAAAAAGGATGGAGGAGGCAGAGTATGGATCTCATATTTTTGCGTAACGTTACGCCGCTGAAATTTTATCTTGACTGAAATTTCTCTTGTGGGAGTTGGGATACCCAGCTCGGGTAACAAGTGGTAGCTCAAACTTGCAAAGTGAGATAGGTGATACCATTATCTAGTATTGTGTGTGTGGCCCCATTGCAGCTCGAGGGGAACAGGGGGAAGTAGAGTACCCCTAGCGTTGGTTGGGAGGTATCGATGAGTTCACATCAGTCGGCAAGCGGAAGTTGGATGAAGTGTGTGCGAGACAATGACTCAGATCTTTTGATTTTGCCTATGGTATGCATGTGTATATTGTATTGAATGGCAGTTTAAATATTGTTCCCGTGCCTTCAGTAATGTACTTCTATTGTGTTAAATTTTATGTTTAATTAGCGTAAAAATTTCCAGAGATTTCATTTTATCTTTCAACAAATTGTCTTGTTGAGCCTAATGTTTTATGATCAGAGAACTTAGAGTCATCCCATCCTTATGATCATTTTTTTTAAGTGATTTCCCATGGTGAACCCAAAATATGATTGCAATGACTTTTCCGTGTTTGTTTTTATTGATTTAATATGAAGAAAAATAGTGTTTTTATCTTTTGTCCCTTATCCTTAAGTTATTAGTCTTTGTCTGAGCAGTCCGCCAGGAGCCTAATCGATTATCTTCACTCTGGTGTTTAAGGGTGAGATTTAAATGCCTTGCTTTCCTGTGCATGGATAATAAGTGAAGGATAAATTTTCGCCCAACTATATATCCCTTACTTATCTCTGTGTTTTCCTATTTTGATAAATCTCCACGCTTGAATGATAAATCTTTGCGTTTTAGGAATGAGAAATCCTTGCATTTTTTTGTGAATGAATATCTTTGCATCTTTGAATGACTCACTTTTGAATGAGTAATCTTTGCGTTCTTCTTTGTGAATGATTATCAATGTTTTTTATGTGTGACTGTGTTTGTATCTAAAATATGACTATGTGTGACTGCGTTCTTATGACTATGTGTGACTGCATTTTTATGACTATGTGTAACTGCATTTTTATCCATATGATGGACAACGTGGTGATGGGTTATCGCTTTAAAATTTATATCATATAGTTATGGAAAGCGATACACACAACGATATACACAGTGATACATTTGGACAACGATTATATATATAGATCATATTTACACAACAATATTTATTTATCATAGTTATGGATCTTATTGTTGACAACAATTTTCAATGAATGGTTTGTGTTTTCCTTATGACATGTCTACGTTTTTAATGAATATTTGATAGGGATTTTCAATAGATTGTTGACAAGGATTTTCAATGACTTAATTGCATTTTTCCCTTATGACATGTATGCATTTTTAATGGATTGTTGACAACGACTTTCAAGAGATACATTATCATTTATTAAACAACATTATCATGTGTGAAATAGACAGAGATATCATGTGTTTAGTAGGCAATGATACCACTCATTTAATAGACAACAATTTTATGCGTTTAATAGACAACGATTTCATGTATGGAATGCACAGCGATACCATTAATCTAATAGACAACAATGTTATGTGTTTACCGAGCGATATCATAGGATTTATCAATACAATTATTAATAGTTTTATCAGTAGATTTATCAAGAGACTTGTTAAAAGACAACGCTATTTCTAGTTATGGTTTTTATTTTCTTTAGTTATGAATTTATATATGTTAAAAACACAAATAATTCTTTGATATACAACGATATCGTAGAAAACATATCCATATTGATAGACAACCACTTCTTAACAGTTAGTGATATATTTGTTGGACAAAAACATCAATTCCTAACACCCATTTATATATAGGCAATGATTGTATGCCGACTGTGTTTGACATAGATAGCGATTTTATTTTATAGATTATATAGATAGTGATTTTGTTATATAGATTATATAGACAACGATTTTATCTGTGTTCCATTAGATAGCGATTTTATTTTATAGATTTTATCTTCGTTCCATTAGATAGTGATTTTATTATATAGATCCTATCTGCGTTCCATAGACAATGATTTAATTATATTTGTTTCAGTTTAAAAGATAGCATATTCATTCTTAAAAGACATGTTTTATATTGTTTTAAAAGACATGTTCCATATTTGTTTCAGTTTAAAACATAACAAATTCAGTTTAAAAGACATGTTTTATATTGTTTTAAAAGACTTGTTCATATTTGTTTTAGTTTAAAAGACAATGAATTCAGTTTAAAAGACATGTTTTATATTGTGTTAAAAGACAAGTTCCATATTTATTTCAGTTTAAAAGATAGTGAATTCATCCTTAGGAAAATACTTATCTAATATTTGGAATTGGAAAATAGTTACAATGAACTATTTGTTTTGATAGTAATTATTTTTAATGTGTAGAGATTGATGTAGGATTTCTTGGAATTTAAGGTGATGTATGACTGTTGTAGTAGTCATATTTCCGTTGTGTCTTATTGATTTGTCGATTGGGTGCTTGGGTACAATCTTCATGTTTTGACAGTTAATTTGGTCTCCTAGTGCATTGAATTTTTCTTGGGTTATTGGTCTAGATATATTATGTTGCACCTTGGTTACTGCCATGCCTATCTCCTTGTGACCGCATGATTCCTGATGAGGGGATCATTGCACTCCCTGATGGATAGATGCGAATGATAACTTGGCCGGAGTCTTGAGCTTCCCGATGTGGGTGTATTGTTTGTTGTAATGGATGTTGGTACTTG
This sequence comes from Picea glauca, assembly GCA_000966675.3. NCBI lineage: Eukaryota > Viridiplantae > Streptophyta > Pinopsida > Pinales > Pinaceae > Picea > Picea glauca. The sequence goes on from JZKD02S0448451.1 coordinate 41,432, forward strand.
GTTTTGTAACAACTTAAGGTGTTTGGTTTTGTGCGCCATAGAGGTTCTAGTTACTGGTCTTCGAAGCCATTGTGTCATGTTTGTTGATGTTGACCTTTAGCTTGTAGGCATTGTCTTTCTTGTGTTGGGTGGGTAGTCATTTTTATGTCTATTGATTATCACATGTTTTGTCCAGTTGCATGATGTGATAGTATGTTGAGTCATTGTTGTCTTATGTCCGATCTGCATGCGTTATGTTCATCTTCAAGTTGTGTTGTTTAACTATTGTCATTGTTTCCTTCCTTCTAGAAAAGAAATATTGCTTTTGCGTTGAATCTCTTGTAGTCATAACAACAGGGAGTTACAACTTACTACATATTTTTTGATGAATGTAAGAAATGTGGAAAATTTTCATGGAAAAATCCGCCCATATGTAGTAGTGATACAATTACATTATTTATATACCATACATAGATCCATCTTAACCCTAGATTCATGTAATTGCACATTAAGTCATGTCATTACTTGTTTTATCCATCTATGTAAATTCATCAATAATATCATATCTAGCCACATCAATGTTATACATTAATAGCATACAAAACAACACAATACAAATAATGGTTTTACTTGGTATACTTAAATGAAGTAAATCTTAATATTAAATTCTTAATTATTTATTGATCTAATTTATGGAATCTAATATGAAATCTAAATTATTTTGTAGCATCTCCCAAACAACATGGTTTCACGTATTCTCATTTAAATTTAGGCAATAATAACATAGTGACATGGAAGTATTGATATTCATTTACTTAGCACTAAAAACATATAATGTTTTATTAATACAATGCAGCATTTTATTTTTTCCTTCTTAGTTTGTGAAATGTAATTTATTATAGATGATCTCCCACTTTAACACTTATCAAAAAAAATCCATCGGTACTGTGCTATGCTCCAATCTTTGGATCTTTCGAATTTCTCATCTTCATCTTAATGCCTAAAGACTAATCGAAATTGATAAGGAACTGGGTTTCTCCATGGTTACTACCTTAGTTAACATGTATGCAGTATTTTTACTAGTGTTTATCTTTTTCACATTCAATTGTTCATCCTCCAACAATGATCATATGAAATGGTACCTGAATTGTATATGCTTAGTCTTAGAATGAAAGGATGATTTCTTTGTAAGATGAATGGAACTCTAGCTATCACTGTACAACCTAATATTTTCCTACTTCTTTCCCAATTCTCTCATAAATCTCTATAACCAATCCATCTCTTTACTAGCCTCTATAGAAACAACATAATTTTTTTTGGTTATTGAATGCACAACAACATTTTGTAATTTTGAAGTCCAACTTATTTTTGTTCCACATACAATAAAAACATACCCTGACATGCTCCTCGTACTATCGATATCACCTATCATATCTAAATTTGCATAACCCTATAGAAGAGTGCTTGAATGTCCAAAACATAATGCTTGACTAGTGATACCTCCAAAATACCTAAGAATCCACTTTATTTCTTTCCAATGCTCTTTACCTTGATTTTTCATATAAGTACCCACAACCCCCACTACATGTGCAATATTCAACCTTGTGCACACCATTACATACATTAAGCTCTCAATTTCCATTTAGTACAAAACCTTGGGCATGTAGTATCTCCTTATGTGTCTTGGGATACATCTCTTTAGTCCATTGAAATGACTGGAAAAAGGTGTACTAATTGTCTTTTCATACTGCATTTGAAACCTTTCCAATACATTATGTATGTACTCACCTTGAGATAATGTTAATTTCCAATTTTTTCGATCTCCTATCATTCTCATACCAAAGATTTACTTTGCATCACCTTAATCCTTCATTTCAAATGAATTAGATAATTTTAATTTGAATGCATTTATATCTTGCATGTTATACCTTGCAACAAGCATGTCATATACATACAACAACAAGATAATATAAATTCCATTATCTAGTCTCTTAAAAAAAAAACCAGGTGGTTAGAATGACATGTACTATAACAATATTCAATCAAAACATGTCAAATTGAAGCCTTCTTTAGGCCATACAAGCCCTTATTCCATTTGATATCATACCCTATGGCTACTACATATAAATCTCTTATTCCAAATCCCCATGGAGAAAAATTGTCTTTATAGCCAACTATTCAAGATGCAAATCTTCCACTTCCACTAGACTTAAAATATTTCTAATTGAAGTCATTTAAATAATAGGAGAAAAAATTTCATCAAAATATATACCTCTCTTTTGTGCAAACCTCTTTACAACAATTCTAGCCTTGTACCTCTCCTTGCATCTATATTTTTCCTTCAACCTGTAAACCCATTTATTCTGCAATTTTGTTTTAACTACAAGGAATGGAATCAAATCTCAAGTCTGGTTATGTACCAAAGATTCCATCTCCTCGTTCGTTCCTTATTGTCTCATCTCTCTAGTTTCTATTGGTTCACCATAATAAATGAACAACAAGTAATATATTGAAGGATAATATCATCGAGTGGGTTTAGTTATCCTAGTTGATCTTCTTGTAGGAGATTGAGGTTATTATTCTTGTTGTTTCTCTTGAACATTTTAATATTTTTGCACCTCTCGTATTTCATTTTCTGTAATCTCATCAAGCACTATTTATTCATTACATTCCTATTGAATATCACATCTCTACTCTTGATTATTTTTTTATTTTCATAAAGTACACTTATTGGATTTTTCCTCAATATTTGCTTTATTTTCTTTATCAATATGGAGAAAAGATTCCCCCCAGATGGGGTGCTAGTGCGGTACACTCGGCGTATAGAGGAGGCAGGGATCAACCACAGGGGTATGGAGCCATGTGACAGGCTCATGCCATCGCTCGCCACCCTACCCCTGCATTAAATTGCTCCTACTACGTCGTAGAATCTCATTTATGAAGCTTCCCTCTCCTTATGCGTGTCATTTCATGGCTTGGTTGCTGGTGTGTGCCCCTTGTCTCAGCTCATGCTCTGAAGGGCTCCCCCCTTCGCGGCCATGGCTTGATTCTTTTCGAACCTTCATGCTTTCTGCAGCCCCTACTCGTCTCCAGGAATTCTACCTCTGCCTGGTGCACCTAGTTTCTTTTGCCAGTCACAAGAAGCACCTCATGCCGGGCCCACGGGGGAGGACGCAGAGAGGCTCTCCATGAAAACCTCGCCAGCCTTCTGTCTCGCCCCCTGACTCACCCTCCATATGCTCCTCCCCTTCCCTCTAGACCAAGCCTTTCATTTCTCCCTCTCTTGCTCCACCTGTTTCACAGTTTAATTGTCTAGCAATCATCCCCCAGATGTCGAGCTCCTCTTTGTGTCCCCTCCTTGCCCCTCCAACGGTTGAGCTGACCCCTATACCAGTTTTTGATTCTTTAAGGAAAACTGGAGACGAGCCTCCTCCTCCTCGCAAGCCTCGAAATTGATAAGGAACTGGGTTTCTACGACACACAGCTAAGAGAAAGCCTATCCATCCTTTACGGTTTGGTCTTTGAACTCCGTCAGGGGATGGAGGACCTTCAATTTCGCCTGCAAGCCATAGACGGAAAGGTAGCGGTCCTTCTTCAGCTTCTTTCCTCCCTTCAAGAGACTTTCCCCCCAGACCCGACAAGGGAAGCTTCAGAGGAGGTACCCTGTGTAGCTACCAGTGGAGGGAATGCCAAGGTGCAATGATCCGCAGAGAATGGGTTGGAGCAGGCCAAGCACGAGGACATGGCTGTGGAGATGGACACAACACGGTGACCGCTGCAGGATACTTCGATAGATGCCGATAGAACCACGAGCAATGTGGAGGCTGAAATGCAATGGGTAGGACCGAGGACTTCCACGCCACCTGGATAGGTTATTTGCTAGATGTCTAGGCCCATTGTGGTATTTTAGATCTTGTTAGCTTCTTTTCCTTTTAACTGGTGACCAGTTTGTCTGAGACAATTTTTCTTAGATTATTACACTACTTATGCTTGACTCCCTTGCTAGCTGGACTGGTTTCCCCTTTGTTGGGGCAGTCCAGTAATTACAGTATGGCTATTTATGTATTTTGAGACTCTACTTTGGTTTTGGAAGGCTTTTAATATATAATACTTCTTACTTAAAAAAAATAAAAATATGGAGAAAAGATTCACAACTGAAAGTCTTCAAAAATAAGTAGTTTACCTTTTCCCCTATCCATGCCTTCTCTAGAATTCCACCATCCAAGAAACCAGAACGCCCTGTATTTATCAAGTTATCAAATTAACAAAAGTATCCACAACTTCTTCCCAAAATTGTAAGGGAAATATTTCATGTAATCTCATACCCCCTGCATGTTCCATGATTGTCATGTCGATCCTTTCTGACACACCTCCTCTCCATGAATCCCATGGTATAAAAAAATACTATCAATCTCCTTGCTACATTTTTTCCTCAATTTTCTAATCAAGACACTTCAACTTATTTCCTATCTGATTCTCAGCCAAAGCTTACTATTTCTTAAATGTATCAAAATCATCATATTTTTTTAATGCAATAAACTGATTTTTTTAGAGTTGCATCATCAATAAAAGTAACATAATAATAATAACCACCAAGAGATAATAATTGATTCAGTCCCCATACATATTTATTCACAAGGTATAACCTTTGACTCTTCATTTCCATCCCAACTCCGAGCAATACTAATCTCTTTTGTTTTCCATAAGAACATTGCTCATAGAAATCCAAATTCACCTTCTTCTAATCTAGAAACAAATTCCTTGAGTTAAGAATGTGCATCCCATAATGTAGCCAAGCATGTGATGCCATAATGTTGTATATGCTCCTATGAAAACTAATTAAAAAGAATAATCAACTTTACCAACACATAAATACAATATACCTAACATCTCTCCTTTTTCTATTAGAGTGATCCTTTAGTGACCTTCCACGAATTTCTCATAAATGTACTTACATTTCCTTCCCTATCCAACTGTCCCGTTGAAATTATATTTATTTTAAACTAAGGAATGTGCTTCACCTCTTTCATTAAATGTTATTTATACCTTACCCAACAATTTTTGCATGGTATGTCATCACCCAAATAAACCTATACAAAATCACCTTGAACATAATCTTGAAAATATTTCCTATGGGTTGTGGCATGAAATCAATCCCTTTAGTCTACACCCAAGAATCAACAATATTATCTAATAAAAGGATTTAAGGCTTAAATCATCTTGCAAAAGATCACCTATTACATTTGCTTGATTTCTCCTATTTTCCATCATCTTGTTTTCCTTTTATAAACCAAAAGTATTTCTTCGTGTGTCCTTCATTCTGGCAATGCCAGCATTCCAATATCCCTCTAGATTTGGATCTTATCTTCTTATACTTTCCATAATTCTCTAGAATCTTTCATATCTCCCTTTGTCTTCCACTATTTTCTATAGTCAAAGCATTACCTCATGTCTTACTTGTGTTGTTGTATTTCCTTGGTAAGAATAACACCAACAACATCATCAAATTTTAAATTATTTTAACAAGAGCTAGAATTAATCACAGCCATGACTAAGATATTCGAACTTTGTGTATCTCAAGAAAATATTAAAAGATACCTAACCTCATCATCAATGTCTACTCCTACATAACATAAAATTTTGACCATATTAAACTCATTTAAATGATCATAGCCACCTTCTAACATATTCATATTAAATAATCCCTTCATAATAAATACCTTCTTGGAGGTTGAGTGTTTTTCATATAGTGTATCAATTCCCTTCATCACATCCTCCATTTTCTTTTCTTTTTAAATATTGAAGGTCAGTAAGCAGGGATGATTTTAAGGATGGAAATTTATTTTAAAATGTAGAAACCTTGGCGAAGCTTACTAATCCTTCATATGCCAACTATAAATGATTGGCGATATTTTTGTAAAAAAATTCAAATTTCTAAGGATTTTATATAGTTTTTATAAAATTTTGGCAATTTTTAAGGTAAAATAATTTCATCCTATAGAATTTGGGTGAATAATTTTTAAAATAGTGAATCTCATTTTTGGAAAAACCATGGAAAATTAGCCCATGAGCGAAATTTAGCCCCTAAAATCATCCCTGTCAGTAAGGATGCCAATATTAACCTTATTATTTCTAGTGTAGGAATACTTCATTCTTCATCTTTCATAGTCACCGACTTCTTTTTTATTCCAACCTATGATAACAATATATTCTTTTGATACAAATAGTCTTTCATTTACATCTTCTATATCTTATAGTTTTAGTCATTAAATTTATTTACCGTAAAATTTCCTTATTCATTCACCATTACCAACACTCAAACAATTTACATCATGAACATTTGTAATCGCCTTCCTACTCATTCCTATAGTGTGAGTGTCCCTTAAATTGAGACTACATGGAAATCATATATTCTTGTAATGGTATACATGCTCTACTTCATTTTACAACATTTTACAATATTATGATGTGATGTGGAATAAGTTGTATCTTTCATCCTTCTAATTATGTGCATATGTATTATTTATCTTTTCTTTAAATAGTAAGCTATGTGCATTTAACTTGTTATTTTTTAAGTTAGAAAATTATTTTTGGTAGATTTATTGTGGAATTATAAAAGACTTTTTAGTAGTTGAAAAGATTTAGCATCTTTTCTATTTTATCCTTCATTTTTTATTTTCTTCTATGCTTTTGGGTTTAGTTTCATCAATTGATATCAAAGCCAACAACTTCACCCTAGCCTACATTCTTCTGGTGTTGGATTTTTGAAGCCACCCTCCCATCCCACACATATTATTGATGCCACCCTCCCATCCCACACACATTATTTCTCATGCATTACTTCTCATAACAAGGTCATTTTTTGAGAACACCCTCCCACCTACATATTTTTCAAACACAAACCCTAGATGACCTCATTCCCAAAGCTTGTCTCAATTTTTTTGTTTCATCTCTTCATCTCTTTAAATCTAGTTCCATTTTGGAGCATGCCCTCTCACCAAGATATTTTTTTAATGAAAATGATATACATCTATTTTCCTAGGCATTATTTTATTTCTATATCAATATTTCTAAGCTCCAAATCCTACTTAAAAATTTGATTTTCAATAGCATCTAAATTCTTTGAGGTTGCATTCCCACCTTAGATGTCCTCTTACAATAGTGTGTGGCCTTTTCACCATCCTCTCTTCACAAAATGCCTCAAATAAGGAAAATTTCATGAGATGAAAATGAATCTCCTATCTCCAACATCATTCAATATATTGCTAATTTGCTCTCACAAAGACCCTAAAATGGCAATCTAAGATTCCCACCTCTAACTTCTAGTTGGACAAGTGCATCTCATTTCCCAAGTATGGAGAGCAAATTAAAGGTGAATTGCTAGAATCATGGATTCGACAACAACATAGTTCAAGACTTGTGGATGGATGAATGAAGATAAATTCTTGCTTCTCTTGAAGTTGTGGCACAAGAATGGTTGCAATAGCACATTGAATATACACATATTAACATTGAACTCAATTAGCAAAATGTAGCTAGTTCCAATTCTAGGTGCATCACCATGGAGCACTTTCTTTCTTTCCCTAAGAAAACATTTTTACCCACTTAGTTGTGTTTAGAAATTGATGTATAGATGGTTGTAGCTGCAACAAGCCCCAAGCTTAAAAATCCAATAATATACTAAGATGCTTACTGGATCGAAGTCAAGATCACATATTCTAAAGAGGTACTTATTATCAATTTTAATTATGAATTTTCAGTGATATTTTGACATGTCAAGAAGCTCTATTTTATAGAATCACCTTAGACTAATCTTTCCCATGTTCCCTCATGTTGGAACATAAACTTTAAAAAATGCCTCTTCTCCCTATTCCTCACCCTTCTCCTTCTCATACTCCTTTCAATAATACATTGGCACAATCCTCCTCTCATTCTAACCCTATCCCTAACCTCGTTCATCTTCTGGACCTCTTTCTTGGTGTCACTACCATAAATCCCACGATAGTGATGCTTCTAGTTATCATGCATTGGAGTGCCAATTCACCCCTAAAACTCTATATAGTGATGAACAACTACTAAATTTCTTTCAGCATGCCCATGATTTTTCCATATCCTAACCCCTCTTCTCAACCAAAAACAATCATTCTCCTAATTCTACTACAATAAACCCTTCCTTACTCTTAAGACTAGAAATTATTTATACTCAAAATATTGTTTTTACTCAACTGAAAAACCAACTAGCCATAATCATCCTCAATAATGACAACCAAAAAAATCTCATATCCCAAGACATTGTAACTCTTCTTCATCTCCCCCACCAAACCTTATCCGTTTCCTTATCACCTGAATTGGGTACAATAAAATGGTCATTTCCTTCTAGGTATTAAATTCTCTACCATAACATGTGTCATAAATCCATTCTGACCAATCAAATGCAATGTTCCCCAACTTGACTATTTGGACTTGCTCTTCAACATCCCATATCAAATTTACCATAATTCATTACACGATGGCCACCAAAACAAATATAATTCAAAAAACCTACAAAGTCGCCTCTATTACAAAACCTATTCTCCGTAATCCTCCAATCCAACAAGTCAACTTGTATAAATACCTTCCTCTCTATATTGTACCTGACATCAAACAGTTTTGTCCATCCTTCCTCCCAAACCTATGGAATACTAACCCTTCACTGATCTCTCCTTCTCGGGAAATGCCTCACTATCTTGCTATTATTCTCAATTCCCCATCCCCAATTCACCATAAACCGTTCATTATTTTCCTCTCTCACATCCTTTCTGAAATGTAACAACATCCTTTATTACCCCTACATACATGTTGTCGATTTCATCTCTCTCCATTCATATCCCTCACGCCCTATTTCGCATAGTTCTCTTAACTACTACAACACTGAAATCTCCAACATTATTACCAGATCAAGGCCATCTGAAGGAACAACATGTCATTCCAATAGAAACACAAACTCAAATTGTTAATCAAGACCTGGAATATCTAATATTATTACCAGATCAAGGACATTCGAAGGACAAACATGACATTCCAATATAAACACAATCTCAAATTGTTAATCAAGACCAAGTTGATTTTCCTCAAAAATAGGGATATTAGACAACACAAAACTTAGGCATTCACATAATCTATATCAGGCGTAGTCATCATCTGCATGCTACTCAAATTTACAAGGGCCTCAAGGATTTCCAAATGGATGATCATTCCAAATCTTCTCCTCATGAGCTACAAGTTGTAGCACACCATGCTTTCCCTCTTACAATAATGTGTCACAATAGATACCTAGGCCATGATACACCTTTTGGGCCTCATACTTCTATACCAAAAATACCATCCCATAGTCATGGACGTCAACATTCTGTTGGAAAATATTGAACAAGCAATGGACACATGTTGATGGTTGTTGTCATTAATGGCAACAGTGGAGACAGCAGGATAAGAAGGATAAAACCCCGTGGGGATTTGGAAGTAAAAGCTCAGGAGGAATAGCTTTGAAGAAAACACGTGCAGCAAGAGCTTACAGAGAAAAAAGGAAGACAGAGATCCAGTGATCGTTGGATCCCATTTAAATTTCCCGAAAGGCCGATAGCCGTCAAATCTTCAGAAGCTGCGCAGAGGTTAAACGCAGGGGTTAAGTCATACTGTGCAGAGGTGAAATCCCGAAGGATTAGGGACCGTCCATTTGCAAGGACAGGTGGCATAGGATTGAGCGTTGTTGGAGTTATGCTCATCGGCGAATCGAGAATCAGAGTTTCATGAGTCCCATGTTCAATCACAACGAAAACACCAAAATCACGATATGCGATTTCACGATTTGATCGTAGCCATTAAAGAAAGAATGATCTGGATCATTGAATCTCTGAGTGGAGTGCGAGTACTGGTGTGGTTGTGGAGATGAATCAGTAACCGTTGGATCCAAGCGCAAGACCCAATCATCGTTGGATCAGAGATAATCTGCATGCCTTTTAAAGAACAAGGATAAGTGGGAGTAATCGCGATGTGCAAAATCCCGATCTAATCTGAGCCGTTGAGCTAGAAGTGATCTGAACCATTGAATCTATGCATGAAGAATCAGGAATCGGGAATCGACACTTTGCAATGTCAAAATCTCTTAACAATGAGAAACCCGAAATTGCGAAATGCGATTTCGCGAATTGATCTCAGCCGTTAAAGAAAGCAAGAGATGAGGACCGTTGATCAAACTCTACGTCGGAGTTTCGCGAATTAGGAGATGGCAAGGATTGCAACATGAGTTGCGAAACCCCGATATGCGATATCGTGACATAATCATAGCCGTTGAGCCGAAATTACATCTGGATCGTTGATTCGACCGATATATGTAATTCTGCATATCGGGATTTATAAGTGAAGTTTAACATCACAAATGCCGAAATCACGATGGGTGAAATCCCAATTGGATCTGATCCGTTGGATCAAATATTTTTCGGAGGGTCACTGTTCTCTCTCTGAGTTAACAACTGAGTATGATTTATGTTAATGAAACAGACTCATTATGAAGAATTAGTTAGCGTTTCAGATGACGATTCAGTTGCTTAGACAGTTTTTGTTGTACTTGCCGAAGGAGAGGGGAAGTGGAACTGTCAAGGCAGGATGTATAAAAGAAAACGAGTGACACTGTATGGTGTTGGTTGTTCTACGTGGAAAAAGAATGAAATAGTAAGAAAAGAAGGAGAAAGGAGAAGGAGTTAAGGAGGAAGTCTAATTGATATACATAAGGAAATGAATTGAATATGTGTATTGGAGAAAAGGACAGGCAGAGCAGATGAAATACAGAGCAGAAGAACAGAACGAGTTGAAGAAGAGTAGAATGGAAAAAATGAGAAGATGCTGAGCATAAAATTTTGATAGAGCAGAGTAGAAGCAGAGCAGAATGATAGAGCAAAGCTGTAACAGAGAAGAACAATAGAGCTAAGCAGAAGCAGAGCAGAACGATAGAGCAAGCAGCGGGAGACAAGATTTACAGAACAAAGTAAAATTGGTATGAACTGTTTTATCTGTAAAGTTGAATGTTTATTTAGTCATTGATATTCTAGGGAGGTTGGGAGGTGCTCGGGAGGACTG
>JZKD02S0448451.1:52671-81902 GCA_000966675.3 Picea glauca
TCAGTTGTTCTAGTATTTCCAACACATTCTCTCACTGATTCCATTTCAGTAGCATTTGTACATACCAATACTCATACACAAGTGGATTCTATATAACATCCCAAATCCAATTTACATCATCTTACACAACCTATCATGGAAGTTGGATTACTATATACAATCCTAGAGCAACTGCTCATACACAAGTGGATTCTATATAACATCCCAAATCCAATTTACATCATCTTACACAACCTATCATGGAAGTTGGATTACTATATACAATCCTAGAGCAACTGCCGAGTTCATATAGAACATGGTGTCTATAGCTATAGATGAGGATTCTGCTTGCAACGTCAATTCTATTGCACCTACACAACCAACACACTCTATGCCATCATGACACTTTATAGAACCTTCATCACACCAAGTTGAGCATCACATATGAAGTCCTCTTCAAGGCGTACCTATTTTGGCTCTAAACAAATCGCAAATGTTCTCAAATTACATAAAGAAACCCCTAGCCTCACGGCTAACAATAACCAGCTTTCTTAGCAACATTCAATGCTGCAGCAATTGGTATATACACTTTCAGTTATATCCCAATATATGTGGGATGGATATATCCTGGCATATATTCAATACTGTAGCAGTTAATATATACACAGTCAAATATATCTAGATAAATATATTCAATACTACAACAGTTAATATATACACAGTCAAATATATCTAGATATATATCCTGACATATATACTAAGACACTCATATAGTATATATACTAGCAGCCACAACATTGAAATTTCACCAACATGCTAGTTATTGATGGCCTAGCCTCACACCCCTTGCAAACAAGGACTTTGGTATAAAGATGCAAGTACAATTACTACCTTTATATCCTCTCCCATGATATCTTATGCTAGTTATTGATGGCCTAGCCTCACACCCCTTGCAAACAAGGCCTCTGGTATAAAGATGCAAGTACGGTTACTACCTTTATATCCTCTCCCATGGGAAGAACCTTGATCAACCCATGCCTTTTGCATTAAACATCACATGGTATAAAGATGCAAGTACGATTACTACCTTTATATCCTATCCCATGGGAAGAACATCTGATCAACCCGTGCCTTTTGCATTAAACACCACAACATACTATGCAGGTATACTCGTGTTTAGACTATCAACGAGTGCGCTCTCCTATATGTCGCTCTATATGTTAAATTCTCTCATTTTTAACTTCATTAATACACTGATACTCATGTTTAGACATTCATCTAGTGCACTCTCCTATATGTTTCTCTATGGATCAACTTATCCCATTTTCACTTCATTTATACACTGTGGCATTGCACACGTCTGTTTGTACCATCAGATATCTCTTCACAATGAAACATCATCCTTTTTTAGCAGAGAATTTTCCATTAGGTTCAATCTCCTTCCAACATTGTCAACCACAAAGCATAGCCTATGGATACATCCTCCAGATATCCAACACTTATATTTTTGAGAATCAACACCAATCTTCTTACAGTGCCATCTCTGGTTGTAGCCCATCACTCAGTATTCTAGTTGTAGCCCATCACTCAACATTGAGGGATGTTTCTTCCATCCTTTTTCAACTTGTAAGCGAACTCTTATATAAGCTTCATGCTACTCCATTAGATAATTTACTTTGTCAAGAAGCAGAATTTACTTTGTCATGAAGCTACCAATTAGAGTTTCTTGCACTAGATCGGGAATCAAATGGAACAATGATCTGGTTATTAAAGACAAGGCTGTTTTTCAGCATTGCTGAATTATTCAGTTTACATAGTACACCTATAGGCTATCTTTTTTTTTTTTTGGTTAAGTTTATCTCATGTCTTCACTTTCTAGATTGTTTTTCAGCATTGCTGAATTATTCAGTTTACATAGTACACCTATAGGCTATCTTCTTTTTTTCTGGTTAAGTTTATCTCATGTCTTCACTTCCTAGATAAAGTGTAGTTCTTCACATACTTATGTGCACCATTGGATGTTTCTCTACTCATAGCACAACACTGGAGAACAATCACACTAACCACTCAGTTTTCTACTAGAGTACCCTTCTTTAATCAGGTATGCCTCTTCTTGTAGTACCACAATTAGTAATACTAACCTTGTCTCATAGTCTTTTTTTTCTCACCCTAAAAGGATCCCTATACCTGGGATCCTTTAGCCGGATGATTTTGAGCTAAATTAGGAAGAATTGAAGTGGAATGTCAAGGTGCACTCCTTAATAAGGATGCCTTAATAGCAATGCACCTTCTTTGATAGTGTTTTTTTGAGTTGTCCAACAACATTCATGGATAATTAGGTGCAATTTTCATCCTTGAGTTACATGTATGTCACACACCCACTACCACAACTTGGATTTTTCGTATTTTCCTTTGAGGAACAGAATCCTCGAGACTTTAGCACATACCCTCTCCTTCCTTAACCTCCCTCAAATGACCACAAGTTGGCCTTAGCGCAAGCGCCTTTCGTAACTTGCGAGTCGAGAATCAAGACTCTTGACTCCCTTTTCTCCAAACACCGATACTCGAGATACTATACGGGTATGGCTCCTCCTCACTAGTTCCTACTACATGTAACTGTAGGCTAGGAAAAACACTAGCACCACTCGCAACCTCACCAGTTGAGGTGCTGAGCTCTCATGCTCCTCCTTCGCGAATCTCGGAGACGTGAGAAGTCAATGTTGCATGGAATCTGCCAAAGCGACGTGCACACACCGCTTGTCAACCCCATTATACTCTGCTCACGAGCTGTGTCGCCATTGCCCATCACACGAGAGCTCGGCTCTCGACGTTTCACGACCTTAGCGATCGAGGTGCAGCTTCTTCATCCTGCGAAACCCCGAGCCACGATAAGTCAATAGTGGGTTGACTCTTCCCCAGTGTGACACGTGTCTACCACCAGTCACCCACTTCCTAGGTTAAATAATAGCGCTACTCGCATCTCACAATTTCACGAGTTGGAGTGTTGAACCCTCAGGCTCCTCCTTTGTGAGTTCCTGAGATATGATAATGTCAACAATGGGTTGACTCCTTCCCAGGTGACATGTGTCCATCATCTGTCACCCGTTCCCACCTTTCTCTGGGCACTCATTGTTATGCCACCTGTCAACCATGCGGTCCCCACTTAAGGATGGGTCACATGCTTGCACGAGCCCTCGACGTTCGGCTCTTCGCAACCTCTACAATTGAAAGGAAACTCTCTCAAATTCTGAACCCCCGATAGGCGAAACCCACGAAGGTTCTAATCCAATGGTTCTCCCATGCCTTGGATTCAACAGTCATGATTCCGTCGTGATATCGTGAATTGCGAGTTCATGCTGTCCTACCCTTGACCACTCCAAGTCGCGAGTCAGGGAAATTCTACTCTCCTGTCTACACAAAGGCTAAGATCGACGATCATTAGGGCTTCGTCAGATCCTTGGATCTATGGTCCTAGGTCCCATCGCTACTTGCGAAGGTTGAAAGAGGCGAGGTGTTAATGCCTATGTTCCTTCTCTAGATCCATTGGTTTTGACAGATCTGGGGTAATCTTGAAAGGATTCCGACCATTCATCTACCAAATGATAGGGTATTCTCTCTTTCTTATAACTGGGCTCACTATCCCTTCTGAGCTTAAATCATGAAATTTCACTTCTAGGGCTTCAAAATCCCATGACTCCGAGACCTTAGAGAGATATCCTTCCTTGCATAAGGTTTCTAGACTTAACCATTTATACAGAAACCAACGGTGACATATAGACATACACATGCATCCATTAATTCTAGTTTAAAATACCAGGCAATCATTCTACATAGGAATCATTATGGGCATATAAATACAAGAAATAAATCATGATATTTAGTTTGAAATACAAGGTATAAAACACTTATCAAATCTACCAGGCGTGATGCAACTGCTGAGAGGGGTGCTCGTTTCCACCCAACCGTAGGCTCAGTGACTCCAAACGGATTTACCACTAGCCACCCCCGAGCTAGACCACGATGCTTTGAGGTTCAATCTCATACTTCTAGCTCATCAGAAATCAAGGACGGAGGTTACTCTCCTTCTCTTGATATAGGAAACAATATAGGAAGAAGGTTACTCTCCTTCTCCTGATATTCAGAACTCCCTGCGTTTCCAGAGTTTCTCCAATTCTCTTTCACGATCTCCCGTTGCGCACGCTTCTTTCTCTCCTTCCACATTTCCTCCCTTGCCAATTTCTGTCTGCAAGGTTGCATGTGGTGCGAATTCTTCCATCCATGGTCAGGTCTGAGGGCTATTACAGATGGGCGGTTCATCCCCCATCCCCTCATTAACTCTTGAGGAGCCTCCCCACCTACCAATCTGACGGGAAATCCATTCCAGGATCAGAAAGCTGCTTTGGCTTGTGAGCAAGTATAAACCAGTACAATACTGGCTCGTTGGAAGTTAATGTAACCATTCCAGGTCCCTTCCACCACCTCTCATTAGCCATCGTGGTCTCTTTCAGCACATCCCCTCTCTCAGCAGTCATGCAACACATATTCATTATATATTTTACATTCATTGACCTTTTATGCGAAGGTCCGTCAAATCAAACATTCACATCTTTGAGTTTTCCATAGTTCTTGGCCAACATAATAATTTTTACAGACTCAGGGAAACAGGGTGCTATAATTCCCTCCCCCTTAAAGGAACATCGTCCTCGATGTTCTACCTATCAATATGACGTGTATGTGCAGAAGTAAACAAAATCGAATATGCCCGTTTCATGGCATCTTCCATTTCCCACATAGCCTCATCTGGGCCAAAATGTTTCCACTGCACCTTGACCCGTGCAATGGTTCAGTTCCTGAGTGGGGTTTCCTTTCTTTCCAGTATGCATTGAGGTTCTGGCAAGAATTCTCCCTCTGGTTCCACCTAGATCATAGACCAGTCAACTATATGATTAGAATCATGTACATATCTTTTCAATAATGAAACATGGAAAACATTATGTGCTTTTACTGTGGGAGGAAGTGCTAGCCTATAGGCTACAGGTCCCACTCTATCTAGAACTTCAAAGGGTCAACAGTACTGAGGTGCCAACTTGGCACAAACTACCATCCTCAGGGAACTCTTCCTGGGCCTAACTCTGAGATATACGTGGTCTCCTGTCCTGAATTCTCTCGGAGTTCTCTTTCGGTCGACGTAACTTTTCTGTCTGTTCTGAGAGACCTTTAGTTTTTGTTTTATCTAAGTCACTTGTTGTTCCATTTCTTTCAACATGTCGGGTCCAATAGTAAATCTATTCACAGGATTACTCCAACTGACTAGAGTATTACACGGTCTTCCATAGAGGACTTCGAAAGGGCTCATCTTCAGGGATTCTTGGTAGCCATTGTTGTAGGCAAATTCCACCAGCGGCAGGTAATCTTCCCATTTTTTGGGTTGATGCATTACATGCATCCTTAGCATGTCTTCTAATATTTGGTTCACTCTTTCCATGGCGGTTTGAGGATGATAGGCTGTGCTAAACAGTAATTTGGTCTCCAAACCAACCATCAAGGATTTCCAAAAGTTGGAAGTAAATTTCATTTCTCTGTTAGACACGATCTCCTTAGGCATACCATGTAGTCTGAATATCTCCTTCATGAATATGCTGGCGATATCGATTGCCTTACAAGTCGATTTGATGGGGATAAAATGGGCAGACTTGCTCAATTTATCCACCACTACCATGATGGTGTCATTCTATTTGGTCGATATTGGTAATCTGGTGATGAAGTCCATGGAAATGGTTTCCCACTTCCATTCTAGGATTGGTAGAGGTTGTAATAATCCTGCTGGGTGTCAGGATTCTTCTTTAACTTGTTGGCATTCTATGCATTTGGCTAAGTACTGAGCTATGTCTCTCTTCAATCCAGGCCAATAGAATTGTTTCCTGGTGGTTGTGATCATCTTCTGGTATCCGAGATTACCAGTATAGGGTGTTTTATGTAGTTCATCCATTATGAACCTCTTCAAGTCATCACATTCTGGAATATACAATCTATTTTTGTAAGTTAGCAGACCTCCATCTATCATCTGGTAGCCTTCATAATTTATTCTTGTGGGTTCTTGCTCTAGGTATGAGGTCACGGTCTGGAAGAATGTGTCTGTTTCTTGTGCATTCTCGACTCTTTCCTTGACATTTGTCTCACAAGTGCTCACTGCTACCAGATGAATTGTTTTCATACTTCTGCTAAGGGCATCGACCACCTTATTTTCCTTTCCTTTGATATGTTTGATTTTGAAATCAAACTCACTAAGAAGGGCCATCCACCTAGCTTGTCTAGCATTGAGTTTTGGTTGGTCAAATAGATATCGCAATCCACAGTGGTCTGTCATAAGTACAAATTTTCTTCCCARGAGGTAATGCCTCCACATTTTTAAGGCRTGCACTATGGMRGCCAGTTCTAGATCATGGGTCACATAGTTGACTTCGTGCTCATTCAATTTTTGGGATTCATAGCAGACTACACTTCCTCCTTGCATAAGGACTCCTCCGAGCCCTTCCTTGCAGGCATTTGTGCACATGAGGAAGTCAGCTTCGGGATCGACGATCTTCAACATGGGTGCATGGGTCAGTAAATGTTTCAGGTATTTAAATCTTTCTTCACATTCTTGTGTCCATGTGAATTTAGCTCCCTTCTTTTGGAGAGAAGTGATTGGACAACCAATGTTGGAGAATCCTTTTATAAATCTCCTATAGTATCCTTCTAAGCCCATAAATGATTTGATATCTAAAACATCCTTTGGAGTAGGCCATTCCATGATAGACCTGGTCTTGTCAAGGTCTACTACTACTCCTTCTTCAGATATGACATGGCCCAAGTAATGTATTTGCTTTTGGAAAAAGTTGCACTTGCTAAATTTGGCATAGAGACGATGTTCTCTTAACACTTGAAGCATGAGTCTAAGATGTTCCTCATGTTCCTCTCTATTCTTGGAGTAAATTAATATATCATCAATAAAAACTAATGCAATTTTTTCTAGGAATTTGCTAAGCACATTGTTAATCAAGAACATAAAAGTGGCAGGGGCATTGGTTAATACGAATGGTACTACCACAAACTCATAGTGACCATATCTCATCCTGAAGGCAGTTTTATGGATGTCTTCACCCTTGATTCGGACTTGATGGTATCCAGATCTCAAGTCAATATATGAGAATATGGAAGCACCTCCCAACTGATCAAACAGGTCATCAATCCTGGGTAAGGGGTACTTGTTCTTTATGGTTACCTTGTTTAGTTTTCTATGTTCTATACATAGTCGGAGGGTACCATCTTTCTTCTTTACAAACAGAACTGGTGCTCCCCATGGAGACATGTTGGGCCATATATAGCCTTTGTCCATCATTTATTTTAGTTGTAATTTAAGCTCAACTAGCTCAGGTGTGATCATCCTGTAGGGTGTCCTAGACACTGGCACCACTCCTAGTGAAAGTTCTATAGAGAAGTCAATGTCCCTTCTCGGAGGTAGACCCGATACCTCATCTGAAAATACATCTCTATATTCTCTTAGTGTGGGGTGATCTTCGAGGCTTGGTTTGTCATCTTCAGTTGATTCCAACACCTGTATCGCATAAAGTAGACATCCCTTTCTACAATACTTTCTCATTTGAAGGGTTGATATTCGTCTCACCGAGACAGGTTTTTGGATCCCTCGAAGGGTTATCCTTCTTCCTTCTTCACCTACACATTCTAAAGTTTTATAGTAACAGTCCAATCTGGCTTTATATGTGGCTAGCCAGTCCATTCCAATCAACAAGTCATATGATCCAAGGGGTAGTATGTTAAGGGTTGTTTGGGTGGGAAATTCACCCATAGTGAATTGGCAAGCTGGTATGACCTCCGCTACCTTTCTTTTGGTGCCAATGGCTAACTGTACCATCCATGGCTTGGTGTGTTTATGTGGCTGTAATTTACACTTATCAACAACCTTAGGAGCTATATAACTCAAATTTGAACTAGGGTCAATTAGAATAGACACTAGATGGTTGGTGATCATACCTTCCATCTCCACCACTGAAGCTTAGTGGTCGACTTGTTTATTATCCAAGGCTGCATAAATTTGCATCACACTCCTGGCCACATCATTGATGGTGGTAGCTTCTTGAACGTTGTGAATTCTTCGACTGTTCTGTTGTCGGTGCGGGCAGTCCCTTAGTAGATGTTCTTCTCCACAACCCCAACATTTCAAGGGTTCTCTCTTTGGGTTATCAATCTTTCCTGGGGTAGATCCAGAAGGTTTATTTCCGCTCTGGGAGGGGAAAATATTCTGGTGTACACTTCGGGTTGGGAAGCTCATCCTTGAGTCCTTCTTATAGTTTTTAAATCTTGGGGATTTAAACCCCTTTTTCTGGAATCCTGAACTATTCTTCTGCTTCCAGTTTTCGCGAGGTTCTGTCCGATGCCCCAGCTGTTCATAACAATATCTTTCCTTTCAGATAGTGTCTTCTAGGGTCTTTGGCTCATCAAACTCAATCTTGTTCTAATAGTCCTTAGGTAGTCCACTGATGAATCGTTGCACCTTTGCCTTCTCTACTTTTATATAGGGTACGTACCTCAACAATTCGAGGAATTTGCTGACATATTCCTGTATGGTGTGTTGCCCCAGTTTGAGCTCATAGAATTCTTTAGTCTTTTCATCGAAATAATTTTCGGACAGATACTTATTTCTGAAGTATTTCTCAAACCGTTCCCAAGATAGGTCATCTTTGTGAATCCCTTTTACATTCTTGAGGTCTTCCCACCAATTGGAAGCCTTTCCATTCAAGTTGAAAGTGGCTATTCAAGCCTTCAATTTTTCTGAGAAGTCATGGACTCTAAAATACTTCTTTAGTCCAAGCAGCCAAGCCTCCGCTTCCTCCCCTTTCTTTATCTCACCGTCGAAAGAGGGTGGTTTAGCCTTCTTGAATTCTTCAAGATTGTGACTTTTGGAATGCTTTTGCTTCTTTCATTTTCTTCGGGAATAAGAACTAGTTCTACTACTAGAATATCCCTTCGAGTCACCACTTTCCTTTTCATAGGAATCGTTCGATGCTTGTCCCTTTTCTCTGGGGTGGACCTTTCTCGAGGTGTTATTCCCAGTGTGGCCACTTAAAATAACACGTTTCCGTATCTCAGGTGGACTTCGACTTTTCTTTGTCTGTTGTTGGTCCGCATGACTGGTGCCAGGTTCATGCTACAACTGTCTTTGTATGTCAGATAAACTCTGCAGCAAGACTACATTAATTTCTGTTTTCTTCTCTTGCTCTTTTATCAACCTCTTGTTGTCGACCTTGCATCTCTGTAGTTCGACCATGAGGCTTCTCACAGTCTCAGCTAGATCGAGAGGGGTCTCTACCGCTCTCCTTTCGTCAAACTCTTCGTCTCTGTTGTGGGAGCCATCCCCCACTTCGTGGCGTGTCACCATTCTATGCGTCTGCAGTTTCCCGTGGTTGATCATCTGCTTGTTGTGCAAGAAAAACACTTATTGTTAGTCAACATTATATTCATTCACAATCAGTGCATAATTCATATTTTCAAATTCATACACACAATAGGAATTTTCATTCTTAACTTCGGCTTTTGCATGAGGGGGTTAAGATAGAGGGTTACTCCTTTTAAGAGTACTTCAAATGGAGTTTCTACATAACATGTTCATGAGCCCAAGTAGGCCAAGTGTTGTAACCATGCTCTGATACCAATTTGTCACACACCCACTACCACAACTTGGATTTTTTGTCTTTTTCTTCGAGGAACAGAATCCTCGAGACTTTAGCACAGAACCTCTCCTTCCTTAACTTCCCTCAAACGACCACAAGTTGGCCTTAGCACAAGCGCCTTTCACAACTCGTGAGTTGGGAATCAAGACTCTCGACTCCCTTTTCTCCAAACACCGATACCCGAGATACTATACGGGTATGGCTCCTCCTCACTAGTGCTTGCTACATGTAACCATAGGCTAGGCTAAACACTAGCACCACTCACAACCTCACTAGTTGAGGTGCTAAGCTCTCGTTCTCCTCCTTTGCAAATCCCCGAGACACGAGAAGTCAATGTTGCATAGACTCTGCCGAAGCGAAGTGCACGTGCCACTTGTCAACCCCACTATACTCTTCTCACGAGCCGTGTCACCATTTCCTGTCGCACAAGACCTCGAATCTTGGCATTTCATGGCCTTAGTGATCGAGGTGCAACTTCTTCATCCTGTGAAACCCTGAGTGACGATAAGTCAACAATGGGTTGACTCTTCCCCAGTGTGACATGTGTCTACCACCGGTCACCCACTTCCTAGGTTAAATACTAGCGCTACTCGCATCTCGTGATTTCGCGAGTTGGAGTGTTGAACCATCAGGCTCCTCCTTTGCGAGTTCCCAAGATACGATAATGTCAAAAATGGGTTGACTCATTCCTAGGCGACATGTGTCCATCATCTGTCACCCATTCCCACCTTTCTTTGTGCACTCGTTGTTATGTCACCTGTCAACCATGCGGTCCCCACTTAAGGATGGGTCACGTGCTTACACAAGATCTCGACATTCGGCTCTTCGAAACCTCTACAATCGAAAGGAAACTCTCTCAATTTCTGAACCCTCGATAGGAAAAACCCACGAAGGTTCTAATCCAACGGTTCGCCCGTGCCTTGGATTCAATGATCACGATTCCATCGTGATCTCATGAATCACAAGTTCATGTGGTCCTACCCTTGACCACTCCAAGTCGCGAGTCAGCGAAATGCTACTCTCCTGTCTACACAAAGGCTAAGATTGACGGTCATTAGGGCTCCGTCAGATCCTTGGATCTATGGTCATGGGTCCCATCGCTACTTGCGAAGGTTGAAAGAGGTGAGGTGTTAATGCCTGTGCTCCTTCTCTAGATCCATCGGTCTTGACAGATCTGGGGTAATCCCGAAAGGATTCTGACCATTCGTCTACCAAATGATAGGGTATTCTCTCTTTCTTATAACTGGGTTCGCTATCCCTTTTGAGCTTGAATCATGAAATTCCACTTCTCGGGCTTCAAACTCCCATGACTCCAAGACATTAGAGAGCTATCCTTCCTTGCATAAGGTTTCCATACTTAACCATTTATATAGAAACCAATGGTGACATATAAACATACACATGCATCCATTAATTCCAGTTTAAAATACCAGGCAATCATTCTACACAGGAATTATTATGGGCATATAAATACAAGCAAGCAATCATGATATTTAGTTTGAAATACAAGGTATAAAACACTTATCAAATCTACCAGGTGTGATGCAATTTCTGAAAGGGGTGCTCATTTCCACCCAACCGTAGGCTCAGTGACTCCAAACAGATTTACCACTAGCCAACCCCGAGCTAGACCACGATGCTTTGAGGTTCAATCTCATACTTCCAGCTCATCAGAAATCAAGGACGAAGGTTACTCTCCTTCTCATGATACAGGAAAACAATCCAGGATGAAGGTTACTGCCCTTCTCCTAATATTCATAACTCCTTGCATTTCTAGGGTTTCTCCAGTTCTCTTTCACGATCTCCCATCGCGCACACCGCTCTCTGTCCTTCCACATTTCCTCCCTTGCCAATTTCTATTTGCAAGGTTGCGTGGTGTGAATTTCGTCGTCCGTGGTCAGGTCTGAGGGTTGTTACGAATGGACGATTCATCCCCCATCCCCTCATTAACTCTTGAGGAGCCTCCCCACCTACCAATCTGACGGGAAATCCATTCCAGGATCAGAGAGCTTCTTTGGTTTGTGAGCAAGGATAAACCAGTACAGTACTGGATTTGTGGAAGTTAACACAACCATTCCAGGTCCCTTCGACCACCTCTCATTAGCCATCGTGGTCTCTTTCAGCACATCCCCTCTCTCAGCAGTCATGCAACACATATTCATTATATATTTTACATTCATCGACCTTTTATGCAAAGGTCCGTCAAATCAAACATTCACATCTTTGAGTTTTCCATAGTTCTTGGCCAACATAATTATTTTTACAGACTGGGGAAAACAGGGTGTTACAATGTATATGCATTATTTATCCTTTTTTAGTCTTCAACTTGTGTGCATTTAATTTATTACTTATTTCAATTAAACAATTAGCTTAAGTAGATTCATTGTAAAACTATAAAATATATTTGTAAAAATGAATAAAGATTAAGCATTTTTTTTATCCAATCCTTAATTTTTATTTTATCTTTGAATTATGACTTTATTTGTAAAATATCTCACAAAGATTCATCATGATGAGTGATACAATTTTCAATTGAGAAAACAATGCTTAGAGTCAACTAGATGTTCACACAATTAAAAAAAACTTCCAAAAATATAGACCCTCCAACAAAATTGAAACCTTCTTCTATACACAATCAACTCTCATTGGATTTTAAGAGTTTTACCTAGTTCTCAATTTTTTTCCTTTTATTTGATGTCTTTGGCTTCTTGGTAGTGTCCTTTCTCTCTCACCATGTAACTAAGCTAGGTATTTTATACGTACTAAGTTGGGAAGGATATACATCTTGGCATGAATGGACTTATCCTAGCAATAGTGGACTTTGTGTACAAAGTTTGGAAGGATACATATTTTGGAATGAGTGGACTTATTGTAGCAATAGTGGAATTTGTGGAATCCTATTCCACTAAATATATAAATATATTTAAACTAAGAAAATCTATGTGCGTACTTTTTCACATGGCTACCTTCATGCTTGTTTTAATTTTGGAAATAGCTTATTGGGAAATGATGCTTATGATGTTTTTTTTTTTGTTGTTGTTGTTGTTTATGCATTTTCTTTGTTGTTTATGTGTTGTTTATGCATTTCTTAATGTAATTGTAGTTTGAGTGATTCATTTTCCAATGAATTTTCTCCATCTTTAAAATAGAACAAAATTTTTATGATTTTCTTAGTATAACTAAGATATCTTCATGTTTTTGACTCCTTTATTTTTAATAAAGTTTTGATTTTTTTGGTTCATCTTGCCAATTCTTCAGCAATAAAATCTATTTTCTTTAATAATTTAGAACAATTCATTTAATATGTAATTAAAATTATCCTTCTATGATGAGGATGAACTTATAAGCTTTGGATGAAAAAGAAAATAAAAAATAAAAACCTAAACATATCTATTCATGCAATCATTAAACTATAGACTACTACCTACACGTGGCTATATATATATAACCTAAGTTCCATATATGCACACCCATATGAATAAGCATGTGCCCTTATGCAACATCAATTTATATGACCAATTTAAGAAGGTTTTGGTCTTAATAATTGTTTAACAACTTTTCATTATAATTGGACCTTAACAACTTTTCATTATAATTGGACCTTTTACGTTGGAGGCTTTATTTTTTACTTAATTCTTTAAAATTTCACTTTGGAATTCCTTATCTTCAAAAAAAAATTGTCATATCCTTTGAACTAATCTTTTAAAAGTTGGGTGGTAAAACTATCAAAGTGAGCACTGAAGTTTACTCCTTAATCAACTAAAAACATGTTTTTGAGTATGAGTTTGAAGTGTTGGTTCCTTTCCCTTTCTCCAAACATATGACTACTTTTAACATCCTTCTTTTGGAGTTTTCAAAATTTTGTATTGTAGCCATGAAATTATCTTTCCTATTTTTCTTTTTCATTCCTATAATAAAATTGAAATATGAATATAAATGAATTATCAACCATGAAACATGCATGTTAATGTAAAATATTGGAAAAAGTTTAACTATCACTAATATTTATTATTTTTATTATTATTATAATAAATACCATGGTGAAACAAATATTAATAATGGCATGAGGATTATCACATGGAAAGTTACACTTTATTTTAACCTATTGGCAAATAGAGAAGATAGTAAAAAGATATCTTCTTGCCATAAACAAATATTAAGAGTTTCTCTTATATTCAAAATAAATGTAGAAAAATTCAGTTGTAAAGTTGAAAATTGAGGAAACTGCTATTCTTAACACTGATACAAATCATAGAAACAATAGTTTTATGGTTTTAAGACTCTCAAGATAATTGTGCAAGAAAATTGAGATTTGAAAAATGATTTTTATTAAAGAAATTAAGAGTTAAAATACAAACCTCTTATTTAATAAGATTAGCATAAACATATATATTACTATTAAAAAGAGAATTGATGACACATATGTTCAAAACATGACATAAGGGCATGAATAAATTAAAAGAGAAAGAGGAGATTGCAAGTCGAGAAACTATGTAGGGATGGAATGAAATGAATTTAAAAATGGAAAATAGAAAAATAATGTTTACTTAAGAGCAATGTCAAGACCTCGTAAAAAAGAAAAAAATTGTTACAATATATATGTGAGATAATCTTTTTATATCAATGAAAAATCTCGTTATATTATAAAACGCATAATTTATTTATTCACGTGAGTTCTTGTACACTGAAAGTAAGAGGATGGTAAAATAGACACTCAAAAGAACCTTCTCTTACTTTAAGAACGCAAACACAAGCCATCGAGTGGCATAGTACCAGCCAAGGCGTGTTCTTAAAACTTGAGCAAGACTCGAGTGGCAGAGTCCGTGCAAGGTGTGTTCTTAAAACCATAGCAAGAGCAACAGAGTGGCAAAGTCCCTACCAAGCCATATCTTTTTCGAAACTTGAATTGATGTGAATTGATGCAGGGAAAATCATATCCATTAGTAAGTTGAAATGACATTGAAATTGAATTTATATGTCTTTTGATTTGTCATTCAAGAAAAACCTCTAGATTGAGAAGGATGTTACCTCGTTAGCATAGAAAAGGTCAACTTGCATCAAAATGTAGCCAAACTGTAACAAGCTCCACAGCCGTCACATATTACCACATTGACAAGTATTTATAAGTAAATATACTAAATGAAATATCTAGTAAATCTACTCCAAAATTCACCTAACATGGTTTCTTGGAAAAACATGACATCCTGGAAAAACATGACAGGGATATTCTTCATTGAAAAAATGAGAAGCAAAGAAGATAATATAGAGAAGACGAAATTCGAAACAAGAATGAGCAGAGTGCAATTCATTAAGGGAAAAGAGTTGAGCTAAATAAGCTTCAACAAATCAAGAAAATCAAGAAACACTTGTACACCTAGCCAAGACAGCTGACAGTGTACAATCACATACTATTGAGGTTACAGATATAATTAACACTCCCTCTTAAACTCAACAGTTACAAACATCAGCATTAATAATGCCCAAGTGATATCTCTAAAAATCAAAAACGTATTTTCCTAGTGGCTTCGTAAAAATGTCTGCGAGCTGATCTCATGAGCCACACAATTGAAGTGTGATGTCGCCATTATTGAATAACTCATGTATGAAGGGAAATCGAGTGTGAATATGCTTTCTTTTCTTATGAAACACGTGGTTTTTGGATAAAGAAATTGCTGAAGTGCGGTCACAGAAGATAGGAGTTGGCTCCTTTTCTATATGTGATAATCATTCAATAGTCTTCTTAGCCACACTGCTTGACAGGGAGCTGAGGTAGCAACGACATACTGTACCTCTGCAGAAGATATTGAGACAATGGGCTGCTTCTTTGATGACCAAGAAATCAAATTCGTGCCCAGGTGAAAAGCATGTCCCGAGGTGCTTTTTCGATCATCTAGGTTCCCTGCAAAATCACTGTCTTTGTAACGAGAGAGATGATTATCATCAGACTGAATGTATCATAATCCAAAATTGAGAGTTCCTGCAACATATCTCAAAATCTTTTTTTCCATCTTCCTGTGAGAATCTTTAGGGGATTCCATGAACCTGGAAACAAAGTTGTTTGCATACATAATATCAGGCCTAGTTTCTGTAAGATACAACAAACTTCTTACTAAACTTTTGTACATGGTAGAATCCACTGTAGGGCCTTCATCTTTCTTGCTCAATTTTATGCCTAGGGGTATAGGAGTTTATGTTGGATTGCAGTCTTCCATGCATAATCTTTTGATGATGTCTGTTGCATACTTTTGCTGATAGACAAAAATGTCTTTGGTTGATTGATCAACTTCAATCCTCCAAAAATATTTCATTATGCCAAGATCTGTCATCTCAAACTTATATTTCATGGCATGTTTAAAACTGGTTAACTCAAGATTTCCAATATATATCATGTCATCAACATATACACATACAATCAAAATTTTACCTTGTTGATTAATTTTGGTGTATAGAGTTAACTCATTTTGGATTCTGCTAAAACCACTCTTGATCAGGTAAATGTCAATTCTGTTGTACCAAGCTCTTGGAGCTTGCTTTAATCCATACAAGTATTTCTTCAACCGATACACTTTGGTTGGTTACTTTTTCACTTCAAATCTAGGTGGTTGATCCACATAGACCTCTTCTTCTGAGACACCATTCATGAAATATGACTTGACATCCATCTGGTATACTTTCCATTTGTGTTGAGTTGCTATGGCTAAGATATTCCTTACAGTGTCCAACCTTGCTACTGGAGAAAAAATTTCACCATAATCAATACCTGGTTGTTTTGAGAATCCTTTGGCAACACGCATTGCCTTGTGTTTTTCAATTTGCCCCTTTTCACTGAGTTTAGTTTTGTAAACCCACTTGACACCAATACTTTTATTGTGTCTGGGAAGATCAACAAGATCCCATGTCATGTTCTTATCAATAGAGTCAATCTCTTGGTTCATGGATTGAACCTAATGTGGATATTTAGCTTCCTCTTTAAAAGATGTAGGTTGACATGACATTAATCCAAAAAGATTGTGTTGATCAATATCATCCAACTACTAATGGATTTCTCTCAAGCTTCATGTTCTCTGATTTTGAAGTTCAGAGGATGAATTTCTGCTTGAAGTAGAGTTGTCCTGAGGACTTTCAAGCTGTCCTTGTACCTGCAATCTTGGAAGGGAAGGATTATGTGTTTGTTGTCCTAAATTTTATGTGTTTACAGGAAGTGGCAGCAAGGGATTTTGACTGTCCGTAGGTCAATTTTCAAACTCACTCCAGAACCAATTTTCAAGAAATTTGGCATCTTTGCTAAGAATTAGTTTCTTTGAAATCGAATTGTAGAGCCTGTAGTCTTTGGATGTTTCATTGTAGCCAACAAAAATGAATTTCTCAATTCTATCATCAAGTTTGTTCCTCAATTTGGAAGGTATGTGAGTGAATGTTATGCATCCAAATGTCCTTAGATGAGCAACATTTAGCTTTGTCCAACCCCAAATTTCTTGAGGGACCTTCACCTTGAGACTGGTGGTTGGATATCTATTCAGGAGATAAACTGAGCATGCTATTGCTTCAACCCAAAATAGATTTCAAAAACATTTCTCTCTAAGAAGGCTTCTTGTCATGTTCAATATTGTTTGTTTTTTCCTTTCAGCCACTCTGTTTTGTTGTGGAATATACCTGGTTATAGTTAAATGATGATTCCTTGTGATTTGTAGAAATGTGAAAATTCTTTGGAGCTGTATTATCCTCCTCCATATGACCTAAGAGTATTCACATATTTCCCACTATGTTTTTCAGCTTTAGCCTTGAATTCTTTGAACTTTGCAAAAGTTTTAGACTTGTGTCTGAGAAAATAAATCCATATTTTCCTGCTAAAGTCATCAGTAAATGTTAGGAAATAAAAACTACCTCCTATTGACTTTGTTTTAATTGGTCCACATAGGTCACTGTGAACCAGCTCTAACTATTGTTTGGCTTGAGTGGAGGACTTTGGAAAACTATCTCTCTTATGTTTTCCAAGAATGCAAGACTCACATGGGTATTTTTGTCTTTGAAGATGGGTAGACCTTTGACCATGGAGTGCATTTGTAGAAGGATTATAATATGAAAGGGTATATGTCCAAATATTGTATGCCAAACCATAGTTTCATTGGGGGTGGATGCACTTTTTGCTTATGATTGGATCAGATTTGCAGTTCAAAGGGTTAGGGGAAACATTATATTCCTAGTCATGTAGATTTCATAAATCAACTTTTTACTCGGGGTTTTATTGTATATCTTACATGATGATCCTTCAAAAAGTACCTTATATCCATGTTTAATTAGTTGTCCTACACTTAACATATTATGTTTCAGATTTGGAACATGATAGACATTGTTTATGTCTTTCTTTACATTTTGTTTAATAAGAATAGGTACGGTTCCTTTTCCTTGAACTCTGACTACGAAATCATTTCCAAGTGTAATATCGGATGAAATATAAGAATCAATTAATGAAATTGAATCTTTTTTATATGTCATGTGATTGTTGCATCCACTGTCTAGCAACCAGAGATCTTTGTGTTGTTCTTGAGTCTTGTGGCATGAAAGAAACATACCATATGAGGTTTCTCCTTCATGATTCGAGACATGTTCTCTGCTTGAGAGATTATCTGCTTCCTTATTGCGAAATTCAGATCCATAGTGCCCTTACTTTTTGCAATAATAGAATTGTATGTTTTATTTGTTATTTGATCTTCTCCCTCTGCCTCTTTAAGGCTGGAAATTCTGATTCCGGTTCTGTTGTCTGTGACCTTGAAAATTCTTATTCTGGTTTTGTTGTCTATGACCTTCACTTGAGTGATGGTTACTTGGACTTATCCTTCTTCTTTGGTGACCTCTTCCTCTACCTCTGCTGAAGGAAAATTGAGTCTTGAAGGTATTGACTATTGACTCATCTTCGAGATGTAGTCTGGTTTCATGTGTCAATAGAGAGCCAATTAATTCATATGTTGAAAAATTTGACAGATCCTTGGGTTCAAGGATGGATGTAACAACTATTTCAAATTTATTTAGTAGAATTTTGAGGACTTTATCAGCAATTCCTTGATAAGGGATGGCTTCACTAGTCAATCCGATCCGATTTACAATTCCCATGACTTTGGTCATAAATTGATCAACGTTTTCAGACTCTGTCATTTTTAAAGTCTTAAAATGCATCCTCAAGGTATGCAACTTGACTGTTTTGACCTTGTCATTTCCTTGGTAAAATGATTTAAGGATGTTCGAGGCCTATTTTGAAGTAACAATGCCTATGATTTTTGAGAAAATCGAGTCATCCACTGAGTTTTGAATCCAAAATTTTTCCTTATTCTCTCTGTTCCTTTGTGTTTCTTGAGTAGTTCTGTGTTGATTGGTCATGGAAACAAGGTATGATGGATTTTGTTCCACATAGCCAAGTTCCACAAGATACCAGCACTCTTGTTCTTAAAAGAAGGATCTCATTCTAAGAGACCGAAATTCATAGTTCTTTCCAAGAAGAATCGATCTGTGTGTTGGTCCTAAATTGTTAGAGGTGGCTATATTGAAACAAAAAAAAAAAAGATTGCTAGAGATTTTCGTGCTTACCTATTTCCTTCATGTAAAAATAGGTCTCTGAAATCCTTTGTGTGACTTCAGGATGAAAAACATGGGGTAGAACACTTCTTTAACTTCCATCTGGCTGGATGTGACTATCTGAGCGTAAGATCTACAGAGTCATAGCTCTAAGCTTTGTTCTTTAGCAACTGTATCCCCTCAAATGGCGGAATCGAGCTAACTAAGTTTACTCAAGAGCCAAAAAAAAGTTGAATTTTAGCTTTTCATGTGACCAAGGGATGAAAACCAGGCACTTTGGGTCTTTGGGATGCAGGAGTTTAGACGCATGAAGGTCTCAGTTCCTCTGAATAGTTGAATGGTTGAATAAAAAAATTGTTTCAGAGATAGATGATCCTCCTTAATTTGAGATCAATAGTCCACAATTACTTTAGGACTTTGGGTGATATTCCTTTCTTACCTGTTGCAAATATCAATGGTCCTTGTTGATTTGAGATCAACGGTCCACAATTAATTCGAGATTTCGGCCTTCAGACCTTTTCAATGCATAGTTCTTACAATCCTTCAGAGTGTCGTATCTCCGAAGTGAGAGATCTGTCTCCATGTGTCCTCTTGATTTGGACGACTAAGATTTACTTTGGAACTTTGGGCTTCAGGTGCTTCGAGGTTCAAAAAACCACAAACCTCTGAAGTGTTAACCTTCTAGAGTGTCAGATCTATCGACACGTGTCCTCAGCCTTCAATGGATCAGATTTACTTCGGGACTTCAGGAAGTTCTTTCTCTAGTTCTTTTCTATGCAAAACCTTCCGGAGTACTAAGTATCTGAAGTGAGAGATGTCACACCTCGTGTCCTCGTTGATGGATGGTCCAGATGAACTCTGAGCTTTGGGCCTTTGGGAGTTCTCTCTTCTCGCATCTATGTTTCTTCCAAAGTGGTTATCTACTAGAGTGCAGGATCTCCTGCCACATGTACACTTTGATCAATGGTCTGGATCTACTCTGACTCTTCAGATCTTCAGGCCTTTGGGAGTTCTCTACTCAGCTTCTCATTGCTTCCTCCTGGAGAATGAGATCGTCTTACATGTTTCCCTTGCTTGAAGATCAAATACCACGAATGATTACGGAGACTCAACTTTCTCACTCTTTAATTTCCTTCTCGATCTCCATAAAGAAAAGATGCTTGTTCGTAGTGGGATCGATATCCACCGTTGATCTGTTGCTCTAGAAAGATCAACAATCCTGAGGAATTGCGAGCTCACAAATTGCTCATGCTTTAATTTCCTTCTCGATCCCCACATTGTGAAGATGCTTGTTCGTAGCAGGATTCATATCCACCATTGATCCGTTGATCTAGCAAGATCAACGATCCTAAGGAATTGCGGGCTCGTGCTTTAATTTTCTTCCCGATCCCCACAATGCATTCCCACCATCAATCTCTCTCCAATGAGATCTGATGGTTGTGACTTAATCTTTGCTTGATCTGACGAATGATCTTGCTCTCACTCAGATCTTACGATCGAAAAAAAAATATGCCTTATCTATAGGCTTGTCGTTTCTGAGCTTAATTAAAGGCTCATGTATGTTCTCACGTCCAATCTTATGGTTGAAGTAGCTTGTTCTTTTCTTCTTCTGCAAACTTCCTTTTGAAGAAATAATTTCATGAATTCTTTAAATGATCACAAATATTTAATTGTTTCATCCTTCTGCATCTCTTCTTCCTTGCGCTTGTTCTCTCCAAAGACATTTTGAGTGTACTTCAGACCGTGAAGAATCTTGCAGAGGTCGTTCTCCAAGCTCTGTGAAGAATCTTGCATCCTGTGCTCTCGTCTATGAGACAATGTAAGCTCTGCTCTCTTCTTCATAGGATCGGGCTGCTCTCCATTCACTGTGAAGAGGCTTACATCCTATGCTCTGATACCATGACAAAATAAGAAGGAAGGAAGATAATACAGAGAAGACAAAATTGGAAACAGAAATGAGCAAAGCGTATTTCATTAAGGGAAAAGAGGTGAGCTAGAAAAGCTTCAACAAATCAATAAAATCAAGAAACAATCGTACAGCTGGCCAAGACAGTTCGCAGTATATAGTCACATACTGTTGATGTTATATATATAATTAACATTTATTGCTATAAGGTTTGTGTAAGAAATTAAATGTTGTTTTAATGGCTAATATGATAAAAACCAACAATTGACGCAAGTATTTAGCTACTTCATGAGAAAAAAATCACAAAACAGAACAGATATGCAATCTAAAGAACACTTTCTCAAATACATCAGAAATGGAAAACACGAAGCCTTTTTTTTTAGGAACTCTTCTCCAAACAATAATACATAATACAACAGATCTAGGATTTAAAATTTAAAATAATTCAAACACGACATCATGTTTTAAAACTTTGAATGATTTAAATATATGAGAAAACTCGAAACATTTTTAGAAACTTGTCTCTCTAGGTTAAAAGAAAGACAACCAGAATGGAACATATCTAGGATTTAAACCAGAGTGGAACATATCTAGGATTTAAAAGTTAAAATAATCCAAACACTGTTTCACATTTTCAAGTGATTCAAATACTCCAAAATTATATTAGCACACTTGAAACCTTGGACGAACTTGTCTCTATCTTAGATAAAAAGAAAGACCTAAGATCTGAAATTTTAAATAATTCAACCATTGGACAAATATAAGATTTTAAATAATTTAACCACTTCATCGCAGTTGCAATTTTTTTTAAGACCAAAGTATATATAACAATTATCAACTCAATCTAAAATGGAAAATAAAGAAATCTAAAGCCCTAACTCAAGGGCTCAACGAGCTGGCCCCGAATAATAACCACTAGCTCAATTGCCAAACCATGTTCCGTCATTGGATCCTGAAAAGTTTCGCATTTAAATAATTTAACCATTCATCACGTTTGCAAACTTTTTTAAGACCAAAGTATCTATAAAAATTATCAACTCAATTTGAACTAGAAAATAAAGAAATCTAAAGTCCTAACTCAAGGGGTCAATGAATTGGCCCCGAAGAATAACCACTAGCTCAACCGCCAAACCTTGTTCCGCCGCTGTAGCCTAAAAAGTTTCACATATACAAACTAAAAAAATACAGAGAGTGCGAGCCATACCAACAACAATAAATTCACCCTAAACAAAGGATGCCATCCTGAAGGTTCACCAACCTTATCACCAGGGTGAAAGATGAAGTAGAGACAAAATTGATGCAACACTTTACACTATTGATCTGTATTATATTAATATGAACATCCAGTTACATAATATACTTACAAAAAGTTAAGGAGGTTTACCAAATCCTCTAACAATATAATTAAGGATGTTATTAGATATTTTCCTTAACACTCCTCCTTTATTACATCCGATAAAAACTATCATTATCACCAAATTCCAATGCAATAGACTTCACACTCCCCCTTAAACAAAATTTGGTCCTAACCGACTTTGAGATAGAAGATTCAACTTCTCTAATTCTTGATCAAGCTTAGATACGATTACCACAACTTGATGTATCATCTCTCCCATCTCTTCATGTTGTTCGAAACCAGGGATAGTTGTGATGTATCATGTCCAGCCCTTCATGCTGCTAAAAACCAATGATACAACCTAAATGATCACATAGTGACCTTTGTAGGCTTGATTCAATTAGGACTTACATAACATTTGGGGAATACAACTTGCTTATAGAAAAGCTTACAACTTGGACCAAAAACCTTGGAGTGTCTATTGTGGTGTCAACAATTCATTTCTTCTTATATATGTTGGTGAATGAAAAAACCAAAAAAATTAACAAAAATTTAGTATTATTTTGTTGTATTCCCTTCCCCCCTTTTTCTTTATTTCTTTGCCCATCTTTCCTTCAGGATTTTTTTGTTTTCTTGGTTTCTCCGGGTGAGATTTTCTGCATGCAGTTTTTACTGCTCAATAATGTAAAAACCATGTCCACAAAAAGGTTCAGCATCAACAATACTTGCTCTTCAACAATATAAGATGCAATACTTTTGTCTTACCAGTTCTTCTCCTTAGAAGCCTCGAATTTCTTTCTTGCAGACCATTATCTCCATGGGCAATCTTCTTCATCTATCTATCGACTTTGTTGGTCTCACTAGAATCTATAGACTTTGAAAAAACGGGCCTCTTTCTTCAACCAAATAAATCGACTCCTTCTTTCTCTTTATCGTTCACATATTTTTGAGTTCTACAAGAACATCCTTCTTGACACAACTTTGCTGCTTTCTCCCATATCCTTATTTTACTTAACACAAGGGGACCTCCTGATGCAGGGGCATCCTGCAATCTCTTCTCAACCGTAGGCTTGGTTGATCAAGAAATATTGGGGATGACGAGGAAATGTGGAAGAAAATATAACAGGTTAATTCTAGAACCAAATCATGGAAATTCTGGAGGGACACACCATAAATTCAGTTTAGGATCTCTAGAGGAACACACCTCAGTTTAATTTCTGGAGGGACACACCATAGCATAATCTGGCTGAATGCATATCTCAGGGAAAAGGATCTCCTCTTTGGTGTATATGTATCCAGTGTTGGAACTGGTGACAACGAATTCCCCCAAGAATGGATTTCATATCCTACTATTCAGCATTGCTTGTAACTAAATTAGACCAAGGATAGGAGCGCATTCAATACTCAACCTCTTTTGTAACTATGTATAAATTTCTATAAATTAATGTATGCCTATAGAGGTTTTCATAGATGAGGAGGCTGAGCCTGTTGTAACTCTCCATATTATAAACAATAAGATAAATCAATACCTTTCTTGGTGGACGTAGCCCGAAGTTAGGCGAACAACATAAATCTTCGTGTTTTTAAATTTGTCATATGTTTTGTTGTTAAATGAATTAATCTGTTACATATTAGTTTTAGACTTGGTGGCTCTCACAATCAACAATTGGTATCAAATTGATTGAGTTGTCGCTACATTGAGAGTTATCGTTGTGATTGAGAGAAATTGAGTTGAATATCATTGTTGCATTGATATTGTTGAAGGGAGCAGTACTTCCAAGGTTAGCGTTGGGCTCCCCTAGTGGATGGGAGCATTGATTTCAAAGCATCCTTGCCAAATTTCGGGAAGAGGACTTCAACATTGTTCTATCTACTTTAAGGGAGCGCCGACTATTTATCCCTTTAATGAAGATTCGTTTGGATGCCTCCTGATAGTTTTCATCTTGAAACTTGAGATCGTATAAAAGAAAGCATGTCAAAAGATTGTGGTGAGCATTTTTTATTTTGAAAGTTGAGTTACTAAATTGATTTTTTTTTTAATTCAGAAATGGATTGTTAATTACATCTTTGTTTTAATTTGGAAATTAGTATCTAAGTTCTCATGAGAGAACTCATGTGAACTGAACATATCGCATAGTTTATCTCCCATGAGTGTAACTTCTTGATCCTCCCCATATTTTATCATGTTAATGTTGTGAGAGGAAATTGACAAGTTGGGATCTAATATGGAGAAGACTCAAAGTGTTAAATTCGAAATCAATAAGTTCAATGGAAAAAACAATTATGAGATCTGGAAGGTCAATATGCATGATTTGCTCGTGCAACAAGGCGTGGTGAAGGCGATTTTGGGAAAGTCAAAGAAACTCGTGACCATTTAAGATGAAGAGTGGGAAGAGATCGATGAGAGAGCACTAAGTGCCATACGTCTTTGTTTGGCCGATGATGTTGGAAAGCTTGTATATGACTAAATCCTTGATGGACAAGATATTTCTGAAAAGACAATTGTACAGTTTGCGCATGAAGGAAGGTACGAAAATAAATGATCATTTAAATACTTTTAATACTCTTTTAGTCGAGTTGACTAGGATGGGAGTGAAATTCAAATATGAAGACAAGGCAATTACTTTATTGTGTTCTCTTCCCGAGTCATGGGATCACTTTTTTACCTCTATTAGTTTTAGTTCAACTTAAAGTATTATGTTTGATGTTATTGTTGGAGATTTACTGTCTGAGGAAACAAGGGAGAAATCCAATATAGAAACCTCTACATCTGAGGCGATGGTGGTCAGAGGAAGACCTAAAGAAAGAGGACATGTTTAGAGGGACTTCTATTGGTCAAATTCGAAGGGAAAAAAGAGCAATATTAAGTGTTGGTTTTGTGCAAAATATTGACACGTAAAGAAGGATTGTTGGAAGCGACAACATGCCTCCAAAGAACACCCTCCAAAAGAGACAAATGAAGCAAACACAATTGAAACAGGTTCAACAAAAGGTTCAGGTATGGCTGATGAATTTTTAACAATTGGTATTGTTTCACGTTATGATCAACAATGGTTATTACATTATGGTGCTTCAAATCACATGTGTCTTCATAGACACTGGTTTATTACTTACCAGTCTATAGATGATGGAATTGTTTACATGGGAAATTATATATCATGTAAAGTTGTGGGAATTGGTAGCATTCGAATTAAGATGCTTGATGGATCTGTTAAGATACTAAATGATGTGAGACATGTACCTGAACTAAGGAAGAACCTAATCTCTTTGGGAGTCTTAGACACTGGAGGATATAAAAGTATTGTTCAAGGTGGAGTTATTAAGGTCTACAAAGGAATCCTATTGGTCAT
Organism: Picea glauca; assembly: GCA_000966675.3. Lineage (NCBI taxonomy): Eukaryota > Viridiplantae > Streptophyta > Pinopsida > Pinales > Pinaceae > Picea > Picea glauca. Next base: position 78,544 of record JZKD02S0448451.1, read on the forward strand.
GAAGATGAAGAAGGTTGGAAACTTGTTTTTGTTATAAGGAAGAATCGAGTGAGATCATGCGAAAACTGTATCTGAGAATGAAAGTGATTATGTTCAATTGTGGTATTAGTGGCTGGGCCATATGAGAGAAAGAGGATTAAAGGTATTATTTGATTGCAAGTTGCTTCATAGTCTAAAGTCATTAAAGTTAGATTTCTACAAGGAATGTGTTTATGGAAAACATAATAGGCAAAAATTTATAACCAGAAGACACACCAGTGAGGGAATCCTTGACTATATCCATTCTAATGTTTGGGGACCATCCCCTAATATTTCGTATGGAGGATCATCATATTTTGTTACTTTTATAGATGATTTCTCTAGGAAGGTGTGGATCTATATGTTGAAGATAAAGGATGATGTATTTACTATTTTTAAGTAGTTTAGAGCTTTAGTTGAAAATGACACTGGTAGGTACATTAAATGTTTAAGAATTGATAATGGTGGTGAATTTACGTCAATGGAATTTGAGAACTATTGCAAGGAGTTTGGGATTGATAGGCATAAAACCACTCCCTATACTTCTCAAAAAAATGGAGTTGTTGAACGCATGAACATGACTCTTCTAGAGAGAGCAAGGAGTATTTTTAGTAACACCAACTTGCAACAGGAACAGTGGGCAGAAGTAGTAACTACAACTTGTTATCTGGTGAATCGATCACCATCAATAGCAATAGAATTCAAGATTCCTGAAGAGGTATGGATAGGTCACCCTTGTAATTATTCTTATCTTAAAGTTTTGGTTGTGAAGCCTATGCTCTAATTCTGAAACATCAACGTTCTAAATTAGGTCCAAAATCAAAGAGGCTTATCTTTGTTAGATATGGTGATGGTATTAAGGGGTACAAGTTGTGGGATCCTACTGCCCACAAGATCACCATTAACAAAGCTGTAATATTTGATGAATCGTCTCTCATCAAATCAGATGTAGATGTTCAAATGAAACAGGTAGAAGTACCAAAATATCAACAGATTCAGTTTGAAAATCATTCAACTAGAGATGAAAATGAACATGAACAAGTTTTTGAAGATGTTCATGAAGAGGTTCTTGCAGAGGAAAACATGGATGATGATGACAATCAACATATTGTGGATGAGCCACAAACTTCCCTAAGGAGGTCTACACAGGTTAGAGTTACTCGAAGAAGGCATGATGATTTTGTTTCATTAGTTTCTTTAAGTACTAATGATGATGAGCCTTCGTGCTATCAGGAAGCTGTGGAGGGTTCTAGCAGTGAAGAATGGAAATAAGCAATGAAGAATGAAATGAATGCTCTAGCGAAGAATGCTACATGGGACTTGATAGAACTTCCAAGAGACCGGGAAATTGTAGGTTGCAAGTGGGTCTACAAGCTGAAGAAGGGTGTTGATGATAAGGTAGAAAGGTACAAAGCAAGGCTGGTTGTGAAACGATATTCTCAGAAAGAAGGTATTGACTTTCATGAGTTTTTTTCACCAATTGTTAAGATTGTTTCAATTCGAAGTGTGTTAGCATTGGTTGCATTACTTGATTTGGAGTTGGAGAAGTTATATGTTAAGACTGTTTTTTTACATGGAGATTTGGATGATGAGATCTACATGGAACAACCTAAAGGGTTCGTTCAGAATTGCAACAAGAAATTTGTTTGCAGGCTCAAGAAATCATTGTATGGTCTGAGGTAGTCGCCGAGACAATGGTACAAGAAATTTGACTCTTTCATATTAGTCAGAATTGTACAAGGAGTGAGTATGATTATTGTGTTTACTTTAAGAAATTGAATAATGACATATTCATTATCTTAGTATTGTATGTTGACAATATACTTTTAGCAAGCAAAAACATAACTTATATCAATAAGTTAAAGGCTCAAATGGCTAGGACGTTTGATATGAAAGATTGAGGAGCAACAAAGAAGATTTTGGGCATGGAGATATTGAGAGACAGAAGGAATGGTAATCTTTGGTTGTCACAACAGAAGTATGTCGAGAATATAATTTTGAGGTTTGGTATGAACAGTGTGAAACCAATTTTTGTATCTTTCGCTTCCCATTTTAAGCTTTCTTCAAGTTTTTGTCCTAGTACAAAAGAAGAAAAGGAATACATGTCTCAAACATCATATGCTAATGAAGTAGGAAGTTTAATGCATGCGATGGTTAGTACAAGACCAAACATTTCACATGCAGTTGGGGTTGTCAGCAGATATATGGAAAATCCAGGTAAAGAGCACTGGTCAACAGTGAAATGGTTGCTTCGGTATCTGAGGGGCACAAGTGATTACTGTATCACCTATAACAGTGGTTGTGAGTTAGTCTGTGGATATGTTGATTTTGATTTTGCAGGTGATTTGGACAAAATGAGGTCAACTTCACGATATGTATTTACTCTTGCAGGTGGAGCTATTAGTTGGATGTCAAAGCTACAAAGAATTGTTGCCTTATCCACTACAGAAGAAGAATACATAACTGCTTCACATGCTTGGAAAAAAGTAGTTTGGTTAAAAGGTTTGTTTGGTGAGTTTGGAAGGATGCAGGACAAAGTAAAGCTATTTTGTGATAGTCAAAGTGCTATTCACTTGGCTAAGAATCTAGCCTACCATAGTAAAACTAAACATATTCCTATTAAGTACCATTTTGTAAGACAGATCATTCATGAAGGTGGAGTTTTTCTTGAAAAAGTTCATACAAAAGAGAACTGCGCAGACATGTTCACAAAACCAGTACTTTTAGAGAAGCTTTGATGGTGCTTTGCTTCTCTTGGCTTGCAGAAAGGTGACGAACAAAAGAAGGAGCAAGGTATCATGTTGTCAAGATCGAGATTGTCGGAATTGGTGACAATGAGTTCCTCCAAGAATGGATTTCAGATCCTACTATTTAGCGTTGGTTGTAACTAACGTAGAACAAGGATAGGAGCTCATTCAATAATCAACCTCTTTTGTAACTGTGTATAAATTTCTATAAATTAATGTATGCTTGAAGAGGCCGTCAGATATGAGGAGACTGAGCCTGCTGTAACTCTCCATATTATGAACAATAAGATAAACAGATACCTTGCTTGGTGGACGTAGCCCTAAGTTGGGCAAACCACGTAGACTTGGTGGCTCTCACAGTAAACATCCAGCACCTAAGCATTCAAGAGGAGGAAACACAGAGCTGTTCATGCCAGAGGAGTTGTTCATGGCTAAGGGCATGGTAAAATTGTTGAATGTAATTCTAAAAGGGATTTCCATGCAAGATACCAGATATATAAAATATGCAGAACATAAATGAAATGCTAGAAATGACAGAATAACAGTAAAATATCCAGCATAATCTTCACAATACACAGGAATGATATACGAAAT
>JZKD02S0448451.1:81912-104827 GCA_000966675.3 Picea glauca
TTCTTTTAGGAAACTAGTTCCCAAACTTCCATTTTTTTATGTTGAAGCTTCCAAAAAACTCCCAAGTTCCAAATTTTAGAGATGTTAAGAAAGCTCTTCAATACAACTATGAAAAAAATATGATGATGACTATTCCAAAATTATTGTATAGTGATGTAAAGGAATATTATTGTATAGAAATGTAAAAGTTGAAAGACATAACTCCAAAATTATTGTATAGTGATGTAAAGGAATATTATTGTATAGTAATGTAAAAGTGAAAGACATAGCATTAATATTTTGTGGGAACATATTCCATAATGCCATGCATTATGTAGATTTTTGAATATATAATATATGTATCAAAACAATTAATTATTATTATTATTATTTTATAAATATTAAAAAAAAAATATTAATTTCATATTTCAATTTTGAAGGTTTATGTTTTTTTTTTTTTTAAATGTATAGTAATGCTTAAAATATTAAATAAATAATTTTTAGAATTAGAAAAAAAATAATTTGTGTTTATATTTTTTGAAATATAAAAAAATGATAATTAAAATGTATTTTTTATATATTTTAAAACTATATTTAAGAAAAAAAATTAATTATATAATTTCTTATAATTACAACTATGTGGTGTCTTAGTAGAGGTGACTCTCAGTGCTCATAATGTACATAGTAGAGGTGATTGTAGTTCTCAGAATGTACCATGGTAAGAATCAAGGAGCACATGCAAGCACAACTAGAGAAAATTGCAGTTCAACTTGAACAACATTCTCAACAAATATAAGCACACGAGAAACGTCACCTCTTGCCATCTCAGAGTTATTTCTCTACTGGAGAGGGAGGATTTGATTACCAACCATTTTGCAGATGGGTTGTCTTGCATTGTTTTGTGAGGCTTGAGGGGATGTTGTTAGTGATCAAAATTCAAACTATGGACTATTAGCTAGTTGGTCTTGAGGATTGACCCACATGGTTGTTAGTTGCTTGGATATTTTCCCAATTAGGGGTTATTATGTGATATCTTAGTATATTATTTGGTGTATACCTTTAATCGATTTCTATGTGGGAATGGTGCTTGAAAATATAAGGATCTTCCCTTTCCTACTAAGCTGACGGTGATGAAAAGGATTATTCATTCCTCCCACTACTACCCAAAACTTATGAGCATGGTGAGACATCAAGTCATGGTGGACAACAAATAGGATCAGAGGTAATTGATGAAGAAAACACTACTTTAGCTTCATTAAGAAAGAGAATTAGAGGTCAAAATACTAGAATATTAAGAGAATTCTATGAGCAAAATGATGAAGTAGATCAAGTTTCAATTTTTTCATTAATTTCATATGATCTTGTGAATTTTGATGATGTTGTTAAGAAAGAAGTTTGGGTAGAAGCTATGAATGAAGAAATTTATGCCATAGAAAGGAATAAAATTTGGGAACTTATAGATTTTATTGAAAATAAAAATTGTATTGGTGTTAAATGGATTTACAAGACTAAGTTAAATGTTGAAGGTGAAGTTGAGAAGAACAAGTCAAGGCTTGTAGCTCAGGGGTTCAATCAACAACCTGGTATTGATTATAATGAAACTTTTGCACATGTAGTGAGGCTTGATATAGTAATAATCGTGTTAGCCATTGGTGCAGATAATAAATGGTGTATGTACTAGATGGATGTAAAATCTTCATTTTTAAATGGTTTTCTGGAAGAAGAGGTTTATGTGAAAAAACCTCCATCATATGAGATTAATGGACAAGAAGGTAAGGTCTACAGGTTAAAGAAAGCATTGTATCGATTGAAACAAACACCCAGAGTATGGTACAACAAAATTGATGAATACTTGAATAGTGAAAGATTCAAGAGGAGTCCAAGTGAGCCAACTTTGTATACAAAGTTAAATCAGGATGGTAAACTCTTGATTGTATGCTTATATGTTGATGATTTTATTTTCACTAGAAATATTTTAGTGGATGAGTTTAAAACAACCATGAAAACTGAATTTGAAATGACTGATTTAGGAATGATGAAGTATTTTCTAGGCATTGAAGTAAATCAATCTGAATATGGTATTTTTATTTGTCAAACTAAGTATGCAAAGGACATATTGAAAAGGTTCAAGATGGTGAATTGTAAACCAGTTGTAACACCAATTGCAACTGGAAAAAAACTTAGTAAGAAGGATGAGGGGTCATGTGTTGATCCAACTCTGTATAAAAGACTGGTTGGAATTCTTATGTATTTGACAACAACAAAACTTGATATTATCTTTGTTGTAAGTTTAATTTCTAGATTTATGGAGACTCCGAAGAGCACACATTTGCAAGATGGAAAAATGATCCCGAGATATGTTGTTGGAACAACCAATTATGGTGTTTTGTACACATTAGATTCAAATTTTAAGTTGATTGGTAATACTGATAGTGATTTTGCAGGTAGTATAATTGACAGAAAATGCACATCAGGATATGTGTTCAGTTTTGGATCAATATTTGTAGCTTGGGCTTCAAATAAGAAACCCATTGTGACTTTATCATTTGTTGAGTCAGAGTATGTTGTAGCAAAAACATTTTCATGTCAAACTGTGAGGATGAGAAGGATTGTGACTGAGTTATTGCATGAACAACAAGAACCAGATCATATTTTTTGTGACAATAAATCAACCATTGCACTATCACACAATCATGTTTTCCACAAGAAAATTAAGCATATTGATACAAAATATCATTTTATTCGAGAGTTGATAAACAATGATGAAATTTATGTAAAGTTTTGGAGATTTGAAGATCAGTTTGCAGACATGTTTACAAATCCCTTGCCCAAGGAATTATTTCAAATACACAGAAAGAACATTGGGGTTTGTGAATTGTAATAAAGAAGAGTTTTGTTTTTGGGTGAAATGATTAAAAGGGAGAATTCCATAAATTAATTATTCCACAGCCCAAAAGACGAATTATATTAGACGATCGAATATTGAAGAGATCCCACTACCCATAAATTTATTATGACCTTCTTAACCGCCTTATTCATTTAATGATCATCACCGCTAGCAATGGTTCATTAAAGTTCTAGAAAATATGAATTTGACTTACATACAGTGAAGGGAAAATCTAACCGACTTATTGAATCAGTATATATACATCCATGTAATTCATATTTTATGATGCACAAATATACAGAGAAAAATAGACACAAAGATAGAGAAGAAATATAAATTGATAGAGTTTTTTGAGAGTGTTATCAGGGGATTTTATACTTTGTTTATGTTTGTATCTGAGTTTGTAAACTCGCGATGATGTTCATATTTGTTGCAGAGTAATTTATTTTTTTGTAGCATGCATACTTTGTTTATTGCTTGAATACTTCAGTTAAATCCTTATGATGTGCAGTGTTTTGCTGTAGAATGTGATTTAAATTTAGTACAAAGTACTCAGTGGATTTACTATTGTAGGTCAGGATTCAATATTTTGTTGTTGTAAGATGAGTTTTTAGTGTGCTATTATAATTACCCTGTTTATGATTACCCTGTTTATGTTATAACTCTATTATGTTGTAAAAGTTATTTTACACTCTACTGAAACACCCATTGAAACACTTGTTGAAAAGGTTGTTGTAGAACCAAGTATTGATCTTTGTATAAGATGCATGAGTGATTTACTTAAGTTTTTTTGTTGTAATAGATTTTTATTATTTGTTGAAACACTTTGCTGAAACACCTACTTTATTGAAACATCTGGTTGTAGTTTACATACACTATTGAAACACATAGCTGAAACACCTCACTGTATCTTAAAGGCGCTGCTGAAACACGTTATTGAAACACCTAGCTGTACATTATAAGTGTTGTTACACACTGACGAAACTGGTGTAATAGATGTTCATTATTTTATGAAGCACTCCTCTGCATCCTTCAAACTTCACTTTGGTTCTAGAAAGTAAATATATTACAGGTTTTAAAAACAATTTATGTAGATGCCTTTAGTGTGGTCTCCCCGACAAAATGTGATTCGTAAATTTTAATCTTTTAATGAATTTTCATTAGAATAAAATGATCATTGCTTATCACTTAACCATTGCGAAAACCACGACAATGAGCCTCATGCCGCTTGTTGGTCCTATTTTTTGTTGTCGTTAGCTGCCCCTATTTTTTGTTCACAAGCCTCCCAAAACATAGAGCGGCATGTTGAACACAATAGCTCATCAAAGAAAATAGGTCTACAACTTAGATATATTCAATTAGAAAAGGTAGTCCAAACAAAATGCTCATTCATATTTCACAATTATTTTTTCTAAAAAATTAGGTTTTATCTATTATGTGACATTAACTTGAAGTTTTTCCATGGTTTTTTAAGACAAGCTTAAGAATATTTTTTGCAAATATTTGTTATGAAAAACCTTCTTTGAATAAAAATATTAGGCAGCAAGGAACTCTAGCATTCCCTTGCGGTTAACTGCAGTGGACAACTTATTACTTGGTTTGTTTTGTTGTATTAATTGGTGTTTTTTTTTTTTTCTAAATTTTACCAACTTCACTCAACTTACCATTCGATTTTTCAACACATGTAAGATGTTTCTAAAATATTATATATTTATGTTTTTCTTTAAATTACTTACCATTCGATTTTTCAACACATGTAAGATGTTTCTAAAATATTATCTATTTATGTTTTTATTTAAAGTACAAAAACCTTTTGTTAATTTCTGAATGTTACGATTCGATTTTACAATTAGTCAATATAACGGTTATGCGACTAAATACTCCTCGTGGTGGGTATTTTTTATCAACTATTTGTGAGACCAATAAAATTAGCACAGTCGCTAATTCGCCACTGAGAATGTCGAAAGGTAGCGGCTGATAATGCGTGCCCCCGATATTACACTGAGAATGTGTGCTCCTAATATAAAATATTTGTGGTAATCCATCTGTGGTAATATGAAACGTTTGACTGCATTAGGTTGATAAATGGAATGTGGCAATTACACATTCTTACAGTAATTTTTTAATGTGATTAGGTAAATGTTAAAAAGTAAACATGTTAACAGATGCTTTGATAAATGCAAGAAAGTTATGAACAATAAATTTGATCCATTGATTTTGGAGGACGACTAAGAATATGCCAACATCTTCAATGCATAGCCATTAGATTAGGGTTTAAGGTTAAATAAGGTTAAAAGATCATTAATTGTGCCCATTGTCAATAGGTATACGCCTTTCCACGTAATAAATTTAGTATATATAGAAAATTAAAATAATCCTTTGGTCTATTAAGAGGTGTGCACTTAATTCTCTTTGTCACACATTGTTCTCGATGGAAATTTCTGTAAATCTTTCAAGGCTATGAACACCTAGTTTTCGAGTCTATGACTATTGTAGATTTCTGCAAAGCTTTCAAGGCTATGACCACCTAGCTTTCGAGACTATGACTACCCTCAATCTCGACACTTTGAATCTGCAGAACCCACTGCTTTGCATCTCACTTCCTTTCCACCTCCTGACCCACCTTGCCACCTTTCCATCACTTTCCCTGCACACTTCTAAATATTCTAAGCAAATACCTCGTGACCCACCTCGCCACCTTCTCACCACCTTCCCATCACTTTCCCATCACTTCTAAATATTCTAAGCAAATATGTTTTTGAATTTCATTAGAGTCTACTAGGTGTCTAGTCTAATGAGAAAAAATGATGACCCGTTTAATAGCTGTGAAATGCATTTTGTTTATTTTGAATGCAATACCAAAGCCAAAATAAATTATATATTCCTTCATTTGTTCATACCTTTGACATATCCTAGTTCAGCTCCAACTTAAGAATCATAGATATATTCCTTGCAATGATGGCCTCCAGGGCCGTCGACAATAAGTACTACAATATTAACCCAACCCATACGGATGGGATCCACTCAACAATGAAACGAAAAGAGGTATGGAAAATATTGATGCATTATGAATATTCTAGAGCTACATTATGAAACTTCGGAGAATTGAAATGACATCACATTTAAGTGTGAGATGTATAGTTTAAGTGTGAGGTTTTAAAAAACTGTAAATAAAAATATCATTAGATTTTTTGTTTTAATGTCATTTTTAAATTATGGGTCTTATGTGAATAATTAATTAAAAATGTGTATATTTATTGGAGATGGGCACAATTAATCACCTTTTAATTTAAAATTCTAATTTGATGGCTAACAATTGAAAATACTGGAATATTCTTAGTCGTCCTCCCAAATCAATGAATGTGATTTACTCTTCATAACTTGTATTTTTGAATGCATCAGTTAACCTGTTTACTTTTTAACATTTACCTAATCATATTANATTTTGGAGGACGACTAAGAATATGCCAACATCTTCAATGCATAGCCATTAGATTAGGGTTTAAGGTTAAATAAGGTTAAAAGATCATTAATTGTGCCCATTGTCAATAGGTATATGCCTTTCGACGTAATAAATTTAGTATATATAGAAAATTAAAATAATCCTTTGGTCTATTAAGAGGTGTGCACTTAATTCTCTTTGTCACACATTATTCTCGATGTAGATTTCTGTAAATCTTTCAAGGCTATGAACACCTAGCTTTCGAGTCTATGACTATTGTAGATTTCTGCAAAGCTTTCAAGGCTATGACCACCTAGATTTCGAGACTATGACTACCCTCAATCTTGACACTTTGAATCTGCAGAACCCACTACTTTGCATCTCACTTCCTTTCCACCTCCTGACCCACCTTGCCACCTTTCCATCACTTTCCCTGCACACTTCTAAACATTCTAAGCAAATACCTCGTGACCCACCTCGCCACCTTCTCACCACCTTCCCATCACTTTCCCTACACACTTCTAAATATTCTAAGCAAATATGTTTTTGAATTTCATTAGAGTCTACTAGGTGTCTAGTCTAATGAGAAAAAATGATGACCCGTTTAATAGCTGTGAAATGCATTTTGTTTATTTTGAATGCAATACCAAAGCCAAAATAAATTATATATTCCTTCATTTGTTCATACCTTTGACATATCCTAGTTCAGCTCCAACTTAAGAATCATAGATATATTCCTTGCAATGATGGCCTCCAGGGCCGTCGACAATAAGTACTACAATATTAACCCAACCCATACGGATGGGATCCACTCAACAATGAAACGAAAAGAGGTATGGAAAATATTGATGCATTATGAATATTCTAGAGCTACATTATGAAACTTCGGAGAATTGAAATGACATCACATTTAAGTGTGAGATGTATAGTTTAAGTGTGAGGTTTTAAAAAAATGTAAATAAAAATATCATTAGATTTTTTGTTTTAATGTCATTTTTAAATTATGGGTCTTATGTGAATAATTAATTAAAAATGTGTATACTTATTGGAGATGGGCACAATTAATCACCTTTTAATTTAAAATTCTAATTTGATGGCTAACAATTGAAAATACTGGAATATTTTTAGTAGTCCTCCCAAATCAATGAATGTGATTTACTCTTCATAACTTGTATTTTTGAATGCATCATTAACCTGTTTACTTTTTAACATTTACCTAATCATATTAAGAAATTATTGTACCACCATATGATTGCCACATTTAACTGATTAACCTTTGGATTTACCACATTTAAGATTAACTTTGGATTTCCTCAGCTCTATGTGTGTTTCAGTTGTCCGTGCGTTTCAATTCACCAGAATACTATCCATCCAGATAACTTTCGATGTTCACCAACTGCAACACCAGCCACTTTGCGACTGTGCTAGTTTTACCAAATTGACTAAGAAAAAAAGAAACAACCTTTGAAGCTTGTGGCGTGTCTTTTTGTTGCTCACATCCTCTTTCTCTTGTTGATGACGATGGTACAAATAGAAAATGGTCCGATAGAGGAGGAGGAGAGATTATGAGGGTAGCGACTATATTTGTTCCCGTGGAATACAAATATTTAGGAAGTGTCCTATGATGCGCCTTGCCTTAATCCCATCACTAAAGCATTTATATCCCTAGTCGAGTTCATCTATTTTCTTCTTCTTCTCAAAGTTGTATTAATATTAACTTTGTTTTTTTGCAATTGCAGTGACTTGGTGACTTGTCAAAAAACAAGATCAAGTATTTTGAATAATTCAACTTCTGTATTATTTTTTACAGTTGCAGTGACTTGTCAAAAAATAAGATTAGGTATTGTGATTACAATTGTACTAGTATGATTTAAATATATAAACACTATGTGTAGGCGATGGAAAAATTTCCTTGATTTGAATATCATCATCAAAGAAAATATAAATCAATCATCTCTTTATCAAACAAGAAGCCAAGCCAAGCCACTTATACATATGCATATATTTGATTTAGCATTAAATCCCACTTGATTATAGATCTCCCCCATTATATTCAATTGAATCTCACTGAAGTAATATTCAATTGAATCTATTTGGATAATTACCAGAATTCCAACATACAACAATATTTGTATAACATAGTGTTTAACTCCGACTAGATAGTACACGGAAAATCATAATGTTTTCACACTTATGTGAATACTATTTAGGCAATATCAATTGTTGTTGAGAATGAACATTTGTCTATACAATAATGTATGAATTGTTGGGGAGGATTACTCGGGTTTTGAGGGCTTGACAGATTACATGAGTATGGTTGGTTAATGGTGATAAAATTAAAGTTAATGGTAGAACAACAATCACATGGGTAATGGGTAGGAGTCCAGTGCATTGCTAAATTATCTCTCAACCTTCCATGCCAACGTCAAAAGTGGTCCATTTAATTTTTATTTCCTTTGTATTCTAAATGTTTGCATAAGTATATAAAATAACAACATTAAAAAATATCCCTACACCCATATAACTACACACAGATTACCCATATAACTACACACAGATTATAGAAATCCAACTCTTTATTAAAAAGAGAATAAATATATTAAAAGAAAACTCAAACCACTGAAATAATTAAAAAAAATGGAGATAAATTTAATTTTTTATTTTATTTAAAAAAATTAACCTTATACCTACTTGAAATTCTAGAAAACCCACTCTATTAAAATTGCATAACCCTATAACTAAGTTTAATGAAACTATGGCTTGATTTAGATTATAATTAGTCTTCTTATAAGGTTTAAAAAACTTTAATTAATTAAGTGATAAATGAATAAATTAAAGTTCTAATTTTTTAAACCTAAAATTTTAACTCTGTTGAAATAGTGGTTGTCATTGATGTCAACCCTTGAATAAGTCTCGATGATGTGGTTATGGTACCCAAAGTTGATTGGGGAATATGGTCATGAAGGACAGTGTAAATGAAACTAACTCACTCATGAATAGATAGTCCTCGTCATGTTGTTTCGGGTGATACGTAGTATGCCACGTGGTTCCTCACAGTTTGGGAGATATGGCCTTGTCAAGATGGAAGCCCCAAAGAATGGTAAAGAAACACCTAGTTGGTTACAAGTCTTAATGAAAGGGTAAAGTGGTTTTAACAAGAAATTTAAGAAGACCCTAAGTTTAAGGAAATATTTTACCTAGGAAAAGTATAAATACCCCTCATTGAGTCTTTTGTACATACAATTCACACACATCTCTATTGATTATATATATTGTGAAGAAAATTTGATCTATTGGAGAAATATAAGGTTGAGTCTGAGGTAGCAAGTATGATGTTGTGAAGGAAGATCAAATGTGGAAGTCTCGAAGTTGAAACAAAAGTGAGTAACCCTAGATTCTAAGGTATCTTCGAGTTACAGGTCAAAAGAGCACGGATGTACACGGGATGCAGTGGATAAAAGCGCATATATGTGCGTGTAGTAGAAGAGGAAGTTGTAGATATCTGAAAAGATCATGAAAGATTGGGCACTGCTAGTAGCAGGTCCCCTAAAGTCATAAGTAATCCTAAATTTCATATCTATTGTGTATCAGGTCAGTTATAGAATTATAGGTATGCTTATATGGATGTTGTAGCTGGTTATGATATGGTGTATGCTTCGGGCATACTTGGCATGTTTGGTATTGGCACATGGTTATGGTACAACTTGTCTAGATGGTTAAGTAAGGAGCACTCTTGTATTTGGTTTAGTTGATGATATGGTTGTAGTGATTCATATGTTTAAGATGGTTGTTCATGTTTGAGGAAAACACTTGATGTATGGTTTCATACACATGAGGGGCATGCATTGGTTTCTTAAGGTACTTCATTGATGACATGATATAGGTTGGTACATGTTCTTCATATGATTGATGTTCTAGTACTTGGTACATGGTTTGATATATGATTGACTAATCATTGTTGATGTTATGGTATCTACATTTTGCATATATTTTCATACATGATTGATAAATATGTTGATATGTTGTTGATTCATGGTATGGTATAGTGTCTAGCTGATTGATAATGAGACAATGATAGTAGAAGTGACAACGACAACGACAATGCTAGTTATAGTTGGTCTACACTTATATTTCATGAAGATAGGATGGGGCAAGGATAGGTGGTTGTAGCCACCTTCCAGTTGGTGTTGGAGAAATCATGTAGTTGTAGCCTCCTTCTAGTTGGAGCCACAAAATTCATGGATTTGTAGCTTCCTTCAAGATTGAGTCTGAGAAAAGCGGGTTGCATCTTCCTTCCAATTGTAGTTGGAAAATTGGGAAGTTGGTTCTTGCAATGAATGTATTCTTTTGACATATAAGAAAAACATTTTGTGGTTTCTCCCATTTTGGTTTCGACATAAATTATGGTGTATTGTTCATTTGATGTGATATTGTTCATGTGATAATGCTTATGATTATACTAGTGATGATATATATTGAATGTTAAAGATAAACTATTGAACATTGTTGAAGAATATAAATTGTGGTTAAAAGTAATAAAAGTGATCATACTGATTCACCCCCCCCTCTCAGTATTCCAATAATTGGATTTAAATAAGGTCCTTCAAGAAGAAGTCTAAACACTGAAAGGAGATCATGGAATATGCTAAGATTGGAGCACCAATATTTGACGGTCAAAATTATGGATTTTGGAGTATAAGGATGAAAATCGTTTTACATGCACAATTTTTTTATGTATGGCGAGTAGTCGTAGATGGATAAAAATCACCAACCACTCTCCCAATAGACAAGGTTGGAAATAAGCTTGAAGAAAACAAATGAAAGGCTAAAGGTACTATTATGAGTAGTCTTGTTAATTCAATATTTGTTAAGTTTATGCATTGTGATTCTGCAAAGGATATCTAGGATAAGATTTAAAATATTTATGAAGGATATTTTAAAGTTAAGGGAGATAAAATCCAAACCTTTAGAGCTAATTTTGAACAATTAAAGATGAATACCTTGCAACCTACTTATTGTGAGTTGATGAAATAGTGAATATTATTAAAGGTCTGGGAGAAGAGATGAAAGAACCAATCATTGTTCAAAAGGTACTAAGGTCTCTACCTATTAGATTTGAACAAAATATTCCATCCCTAAAAGAAAAAACAAATATATACACCTTGAGCATGGACAAGCTACATGGGATACTCACCTCCTATGAATTGAGAACAAAACAGGAGAACCCAGACACAAAGGAAGCAACATTCAAAGCATCCAAGAAGACAAAGAAAAAGAGAAAGAAAAATCCAAAGTCAGATTGTATCTCCAACGATGATTGGGGTGAATATCATGAAGAAATGGACAACTTTGTAAGAAATTTGCAAAGAGGAACAATGTGACATCCCTAAAAATAAAATATTTTTTGAAATTTAAATTTGCTGGAAATTTATTCCATTTTTAGTAAATTTGAATTTGGAATTTTTTTTCCAATTATGACAATTTCGAATTTCAAATTTGATATTTGTAATTAATTATTATGACTGTTGGGCATAGATCTGATTTAACCCATCTAACTATTTGACTATGACACTTGTATAAAAATAGAATAATTATATTAATTGCAAGAGGACAAATGTAATAGCCATGTTAAAATCAGCTGACCATGACTCCATGAGTGGGGAACATGTTGGACCTACCTATGGGCTGATTATTACAAGTGGAAAATCAAATATTTGGCCATTGGCAACCCCTGAAAATCAGGGATTTAGAACGCTGCAAAAATTCCCAAGGGAGGGAAAAAAGACCTTGGAAAAATTGATAAATAACATATGTGAGGAGGCAGGACGCTGCCAAGTATGATGGGGAAAAGATTTTAAGTTCTCTTGCTGTTATGAACACCACGGATTGAGTTTGAGGCAAGAGGAGTTTGTTGGAACGGAAAGACATTTGCTGAGGAGAAGATTCAAAGTTTTCCCTCATGGATTCATGGTCAGGCTAGGGGGTGAATCGGGCAAGTGTTTTGACTGCCCTATTCTATAGTTGGGAGGAATGTGGTTGTTCCCTTTGTCTTCTCGCAAGATGGTTCAGATATGTTGCTATATTCCTCTCTGTCTGAATGATTTTATATATGATGCAATGTATTTGTTAAATCTGAACTGAAATGCTTTCCATTTTTTGTTTAAATGCTCGTATATCTAATGCAGTGTATTCATTAAATATGAATTGAAATTATGTTCCATCTCTTTGAATTATTTAGGCACAGTTGTAATGCATCTATTTAATTCAGTATGGATACAATAACCTGGGAAAAATCTGTTCAAGGATAATCGGAAGTAAATTATATGGTTAAATTATGGAATAGTCCCTTTATAAACTAGGTTATTACCACAGAGGTAGTTGTAGGGTAATNATATGATTGCCACATTTAACTGATTAACCTTTGGATTTACCACATTTAAGATTAACTTTGGATTTCCTCAGCTCTATGTGTGTTTCAGTTGTCCGTGCGTTTCAATTCACCAGAATACTATCCATCCAGATAACTTTCGATGTTCACCAACTGCAACACCAGCCACTTTGCGACTGTGCTAGTTTTACCAAATTGACTAAGAAAAAAAGAAACAACCTTTGAAGCTTGTGGCGTGTCTTTTTGTTGCTCACATCCTCTTTCTCTTGTTGATGACGATGGTACAAATAGAAAATGGTCCGATAGAGGAGGAGGAGAGATTATGAGGGTAGCGACTATATTTGTTCCCGTGGAATACAAATATTTAGGAAGTGTCCTATGATGCGCCTTGCCTTAATCCCATCACTAAAGCATTTATATCCCTAGTCGAGTTCATCTATTTTCTTCTTCTTCTCAAAGTTGTATTAATATTAACTTTGTTTTTTTGCAATTGCAGTGACTTGGTGACTTGTCAAAAAACAAGATCAAGTATTTTGAATAATTCAACTTCTGTATTATTTTTTACAGTTGCAGTGACTTGTCAAAAAATAAGATTAGGTATTGTGATTACAATTGTACTAGTATGATTTAAATATATAAACACTATGTGTAGGCGATGGAAAAATTTCCTTGATTTGAATATCATCATCAAAGAAAATATAAATCAATCATCTCTTTATCAAACAAGAAGCCAAGCCAAGCCACTTATACATATGCATATATTTGATTTAGCATTAAATCCCACTTGATTATAGATCTCCCCCATTATATTCAATTGAATCTCACTGAAGTAATATTCAATTGAATCTATTTGGATAATTACCAGAATTCCAACATACAACAATATTTGTATAACATAGTGTTTAACTCCGACTAGATAGTACACGGAAAATCATAATGTTTTCACACTTATGTGAATACTATTTAGGCAATATCAATTGTTGTTGAGAATGAACATTTGTCTATACAATAATGTATGAATTGTTGGGGAGGATTACTCGGGTTTTGAGGGCTTGACAGATTACATGAGTATGGTTGGTTAATGGTGATAAAATTAAAGTTAATGGTAGAACAACAATCACATGGGTAATGGGTAGGAGTCCAGTGCATTGCTAAATTATCTCTCAACCTTCCATGCCAACGTCAAAAGTGGTCCATTTAATTTTTATTTCCTTTGTATTCTAAATGTTTGCATAAGTATATAAAATAACAACATTAAAAAATATCCCTACACCCATATAACTACACACAGATTACCCATATAACTACACACAGATTATAGAAATCCAACTCTTTATTAAAAAGAGAATAAATATATTAAAAGAAAACTCAAACCACTGAAATAATTAAAAAAAATGGAGATAAATTTAATTTTTTATTTTATTTAAAAAAATTAACCTTATACCTACTTGAAATTCTAGAAAACCCACTCTATTAAAATTGCATAACCCTATAACTAAGTTTAATGAAACTATGGCTTGATTTAGATTATAATTAGTCTTCTTATAAGGTTTAAAAAACTTTAATTAATTAAGTGATAAATGAATAAATTAAAGTTCTAATTTTTTAAACCTAAAATTTTAACTCTGTTGAAATAGTGGTTGTCATTGATGTCAACCCTTGAATAAGTCTCGATGATGTGGTTATGGTACCCAAAGTTGATTGGGGAATATGGTCATGAAGGACAGTGTAAATGAAACTAACTCACTCATGAATAGATAGTCCTCGTCATGTTGTTTCGGGTGATACGTAGTATGCCACGTGGTTCCTCACAGTTTGGGAGATATGGCCTTGTCAAGATGGAAGCCCCAAAGAATGGTAAAGAAACACCTAGTTGGTTACAAGTCTTAATGAAAGGGTAAAGTGGTTTTAACAAGAAATTTAAGAAGACCCTAAGTTTAAGGAAATATTTTACCTAGGAAAAGTATAAATACCCCTCATTGAGTCTTTTGTACATACAATTCACACACATCTCTATTGATTATATATATTGTGAAGAAAATTTGATCTATTGGAGAAATATAAGGTTGAGTCTGAGGTAGCAAGTATGATGTTGTGAAGGAAGATCAAATGTGGAAGTCTCGAAGTTGAAACAAAAGTGAGTAACCCTAGATTCTAAGGTATCTTCGAGTTACAGGTCAAAAGAGCACGGATGTACACGGGATGCAGTGGATAAAAGCGCATATATGTGCGTGTAGTAGAAGAGGAAGTTGTAGATATCTGAAAAGATCATGAAAGATTGGGCACTGCTAGTAGCAGGTCCCCTAAAGTCATAAGTAATCCTAAATTTCATATCTATTGTGTATCAGGTCAGTTATAGAATTATAGGTATGCTTATATGGATGTTGTAGCTGGTTATGATATGGTGTATGCTTCGGGCATACTTGGCATGTTTGGTATTGGCACATGGTTATGGTACAACTTGTCTAGATGGTTAAGTAAGGAGCACTCTTGTATTTGGTTTAGTTGATGATATGGTTGTAGTGATTCATATGTTTAAGATGGTTGTTCATGTTTGAGGAAAACACTTGATGTATGGTTTCATACACATGAGGGGCATGCATTGGTTTCTTAAGGTACTTCATTGATGACATGATATAGGTTGGTACATGTTCTTCATATGATTGATGTTCTAGTACTTGGTACATGGTTTGATATATGATTGACTAATCATTGTTGATGTTATGGTATCTACATTTTGCATATATTTTCATACATGATTGATAAATATGTTGATATGTTGTTGATTCATGGTATGGTATAGTGTCTAGCTGATTGATAATGAGACAATGATAGTAGAAGTGACAACGACAACGACAATGCTAGTTATAGTTGGTCTACACTTATATTTCATGAAGATAGGATGGGGCAAGGATAGGTGGTTGTAGCCACCTTCCAGTTGGTGTTGGAGAAATCATGTAGTTGTAGCCTCCTTCTAGTTGGAGCCACAAAATTCATGGATTTGTAGCTTCCTTCAAGATTGAGTCTGAGAAAAGCGGGTTGCATCTTCCTTCCAATTGTAGTTGGAAAATTGGGAAGTTGGTTCTTGCAATGAATGTATTCTTTTGACATATAAGAAAAACATTTTGTGGTTTCTCCCATTTTGGTTTCGACATAAATTATGGTGTATTGTTCATTTGATGTGATATTGTTCATGTGATAATGCTTATGATTATACTAGTGATGATATATATTGAATGTTAAAGATAAACTATTGAACATTGTTGAAGAATATAAATTGTGGTTAAAAGTAATAAAAGTGATCATACTGATTCACCCCCCCCTCTCAGTATTCCAATAATTGGATTTAAATAAGGTCCTTCAAGAAGAAGTCTAAACACTGAAAGGAGATCATGGAATATGCTAAGATTGGAGCACCAATATTTGACGGTCAAAATTATGGATTTTGGAGTATAAGGATGAAAATCGTTTTACATGCACAATTTTTTTATGTATGGCGAGTAGTCGTAGATGGATAAAAATCACCAACCACTCTCCCAATAGACAAGGTTGGAAATAAGCTTGAAGAAAACAAATGAAAGGCTAAAGGTACTATTATGAGTAGTCTTGTTAATTCAATATTTGTTAAGTTTATGCATTGTGATTCTGCAAAGGATATCTAGGATAAGATTTAAAATATTTATGAAGGATATTTTAAAGTTAAGGGAGATAAAATCCAAACCTTTAGAGCTAATTTTGAACAATTAAAGATGAATACCTTGCAACCTACTTATTGTGAGTTGATGAAATAGTGAATATTATTAAAGGTCTGGGAGAAGAGATGAAAGAACCAATCATTGTTCAAAAGGTACTAAGGTCTCTACCTATTAGATTTGAACAAAATATTCCATCCCTAAAAGAAAAAACAAATATATACACCTTGAGCATGGACAAGCTACATGGGATACTCACCTCCTATGAATTGAGAACAAAACAGGAGAACCCAGACACAAAGGAAGCAACATTCAAAGCATCCAAGAAGACAAAGAAAAAGAGAAAGAAAAATCCAAAGTCAGATTGTATCTCCAACGATGATTGGGGTGAATATCATGAAGAAATGGACAACTTTGTAAGAAATTTGCAAAGAGGAACAATGTGACATCCCTAAAAATAAAATATTTTTTGAAATTTAAATTTGCTGGAAATTTATTCCATTTTTAGTAAATTTGAATTTGGAATTTTTTTTCCATTTATGACAATTTCGAATTTCAAATTTGATATTTGTAATTAATTATTATGACTGTTGGGCAGAGATCTGATTTAACCCATCTAACTATTTGACTATGACACTTGTATAAAAATAGAATAATTATATTAATTGCAAGAGGACAAATGGAATAGCCATGTTAAAATCAGCTGACCATGACTCCATGAGTGGGGAACATGTTGGAACTACCTATGGGCTGATTATTACAAGTGGAAAATCAGATATTTGGCCATTGGCAACCCCTGAAAATCAGGGATTTAGAACGCTGCAAAAATTCCCAAGGGAGGGAAAAAAGACCTTGGCAAAATTGATAAATAACATATGTGAGGAGGCAGGACGCTGCCAAGTATGATGGGGAAAAGATTTTAAGTTCTCTTGCTGTTATGAACACCACAGATTGAGTTTGAGGCAAGAGGAGTTTGTTGGAACGGAAAGACATTTGCTGAGGAGAAGATTCAAAGTTTTCCCTCATGGATTCATGGTCAGGCTAGGGGGTGAATCGAGCAAGTGTTTTGACTGCCCTATTCTATAGTTGGGAGGAATGTGGTTGTTCCCTTTGTCTTCTCGCAAGATGGTTCAGATATGTTGCTATATTCCTCTCTGTCTGAATGATTTTATATATGATGCAATGTATTTGTTAAATCTGAACTGAAATGCTTTCCATTTTTTGTTTAAATGCTCGTATATCTAATGCAGTGTATTCATTAAATATGAATTGAAATTATGTTCCATCTCTTTGAATTATTTAGGCACAGTTGTAATGCATCTATTTAATTCAGTACGGATACAATAACCTGGGACAAATCTGTTCAAGGATAATCGAAAGTAAATTATATGGTTAAATTCTGGAATAGTCCCTTTATAAACTAGGTTATTACCACATAGGTAGTTGTAGGGTAATTACCAGTATTTCGAAACACTAGTGTATAGAATTTATCTATTGTAAATGGAATTGAACATGAGAACTTTACATAGGGTATTTATACTTCGATAATAAAATCATGCGCCAAGTTACGATAATGATTGGGGTTTGTTTGGGTACCTAATAGTCCAAAAACAAATATAAGACAAGTACGATAGGAATCACAATCAATATTTATTTTCCCTATATATATATACATGCCTAAGTATTACAGTGGAAATGGACAGAATTACGAGTATAGAAGTTGTAAGTGATTTCCGCTGATATGTATAGAAATTTTTCCTTTTAGATTAATCCCAACAGGGTTCACATACCACTGGAAGACATATAGATATTCAATACACACACACACACACACACACACACACACACATATATATTTCAGTAATAAGTAGGAGTTTACATAAGTATAATGCTCCATAAGCATAAGGGTTCAGAGACGTTTATTCAGGACCTTTATAGATAAAATAACTTAGACTTTTGTTTAATGGCATAAACCGTAGAGAAAAAAATGGTGTGAAAAATAGAGGTCAATCGGGTTTTAGAGATTACACACGCCGAACACAAAAGACAAAGACCAAACTGTATGCCGAATCATGAAATGTGAAAAGACTGTGGCCCAACGTTTCAGGGTTTCGGGGTTTAGGATTTCAGGGTTTACGAACACCTGATGTGCAAACAAAATGAAATAAGGAATGCCGAATCATGAAATGTGAAAAGACTATGGCCCATCGTTTTTGGGGTTTCGAGGTTCGGAATTTCGGAGTTTAATAGAGCAAAGGAACTCCGTGTATATGTAACAAGCAAGTCCCGAATGTCAAAATATCAACCTTTGATTTAAAAGAGCAATTAAATGTGCAGAACTTATTACTTTGACAAACTCAGACTCCATTCTTCCTTTTCATTTCTCTGTATAGATTCCCTTAGATGATGATAATGATCTAAGAAATGTTGATGTATAAACATGAACGACAATGAATGGGTACTCGTATATTTCGATAATAAGCTATGCACAACAATTACATCACTAAAGTATCGATGCATGACCAAGATACACATTTAATAGAATTATATGCATATATTTGTATCTTGCTTGATATCTGTACAACATATTAATATTCTAGAGCCCCTTTTCTTTTGTTGAGATGTGATTCAAAATATGTGGGCCTTTGGAAATACACAGATTCCATACAATGCATAAGAACTCAGACTGTACAGAAAACAACTACGGAAAAACAATAGAGAACAACATTCTAACTAAACCTTAGTAAAATTTATGGAATTCGTAACAACAAAAGATATGATGGTTGAATTCCTTTTTGAGGAGTTATTCAATAATAGACCCTTACTTAGCAAGAATGACGGTTTGTTTTTTTTTTTCCACCCCAAAATATTTTACAGCTCTTAAACTATAACCTTGCTCTCCTCTGTCCTGAACCAACACTTACACCTTTTGCGTTTCAGGGTTTCGGGACTCCTGCATCTTCTTTCCCTTTGGAATTCTGGGTGCCGAAACGCCAAAACCTATTCACGCTAAATCGATTCGGGGTTTCGTATACCATGATTTTGCGACTTGCGGAGACAAGGGATCTTGCCCTTTGGTTTCCCGGGT
The DNA here is from genome assembly GCA_000966675.3 of Picea glauca. Taxonomy (NCBI): domain Eukaryota; kingdom Viridiplantae; phylum Streptophyta; class Pinopsida; order Pinales; family Pinaceae; genus Picea; species Picea glauca. Next base: position 101,389 of record JZKD02S0448451.1, read on the forward strand.
GCCGAAACACTTAAAAACCCTTTTCACGCTAAACCGATTTGGGGTTTCATATATCGGGATTTTGTGACTTGTGGAGACAAGGGATCTTTCCCTTTGGTTTCCCAGGTACCAAAACGTCGAAAACCTTTTCCATGCTAAACCGATTCAGGGTTTCGTGTGTCGAAATTTCGCGACTTGCAGAGACAAGGGATCTTGCCCTTTGTTTTTCCGGGTGTCGAAATGCCGAAAACCTTTTCCACGCTAAACCAATTCAGGTTTTTGTGTATCGGAATTTCACGACTTACGGAGACAAGGGATCTTTCCCTTTGGTTTCCCAGGTGCCGAAACATCGAAAAACTTTTTCACGCTAAACCGATTTGGGGTTTTCGTATACCAGGATTTCATAACTTACGAAAATGAGGGATCTTTCCCTTTGGTTTCCCAGGTGCCGAAATGCCAACTGACGGCCATGTGTCCCTCTGATGGACGACTGTGATCTTTTATCCACGATCATCAGTTGTGATCTTTTCAGGATGATCAATGGTCGTGATCAATCCTGGCTTTCTCCTTTTGAGAATTTGGCAAAGTCTTCACTCCCATTTCCCTAGTGTCCAAATCCCCTATGGGCTTGGATTTTTGACATCTGTCCTCCAAATTGGACCATCCCAATGATTTCGGGACTTGACGAGTCATCTTCCTTCTATTGTTACGAGGTTTAAACCTCGTGCACCTTTTATGTATTCGACGACTCTCGCAATTTTGGCACTTCTCCCCGAAGTGTCTCCACCATTCATTCAGCTGCTCCCTTGCATGACCTATCAGAGGTTAAACTCTATACATCCATATCCTTTTGATCTAACGACAATTGTTCTTCCCCCTGATCTTTATTTCTCTGAACCTCAAAGGTTCCTTCGACCTAAGTTTAGATGTTTCCTATATACATATGAGTATGTTGGATTAGTTTGAGAGTTACGGGAAGTGATAGAATTATGGACAAAATTTATCCACATAAGCTTTTTGGTTCGAAGTAAAACTAGACTGGCGTAATAATGTCATTATGGACAGAAATGAATCTTACCTTCACTTAAATTCTAAGCTTAAACGAAATAGAATTATGTCATAATTTTTTTTTTTATGGTGAATTTGAGGTTCATTACATATGGTATCAGAGCAAAAGCTACAACATTGGGCTTGAAGAGGGCCACATTAATTGCTTAGTATATATTCCGATTTATGAAAAAACTAATAAATCTTGTGGTTACAAATAGAAACCCTTTCTGTTTTGTGTTGATTATGGCAGCTCAAGAAGGCGCAGAAATCAGGATGGAAGGAAATCCGCAACAATGACCTCCGAGAGATGCAAGACAAAAAAATGATGGAAGCTCACCCACAGAGGTGTTGGAAACAATGAGGAATCTTATTGTTGAACTACAGGTTTTCAAGGCCGACAATGAAAAATTGAAGAAAGCATAGTAGGAACAACAAGAGATAAATTAAGTCTTGTTGTGTAGTATAGTAACCAAGAAAATCCCAAAAGATGATAACCATGATGAAGAGGTCAGCAAAAGGGCCTCCAAGAATTCTGGACCGAAAATAGAAAAAGGAGATAGTTCGTATGAAGGGACACCTTCAGCTGAGGACAAAACTATACCAAACAAAAAAAGAAAACAAGTAGACCACCTTGAAGGAGAATTTAAAAATATTAAACTAGCTACCTTTGATGGAGAATCCAGGACAGGAGAAGAAGCTGAGGCATGGTTGTTGGACATCAAAAAATACTTCCAGATCTACAACTATTCCAACAACATGAAGGTCAGAATGGCCATCTACAATCTGAAGGGGAAGGCCAACATTTGGTGGCAGGACCTGAAATTGGCCAAGGGCCTAAAGGAGAAACAGTTGGAATGGCCCGACTTTAAGAAGTATTTCAAGAAACAATACCTTTTTGAAAGTTATTATGAAAGGAAGATGAAAGAATTTTACGAGTTACGACTCTGACAGATGACGATGGAGGGCATTATAAATAAATTTCTAGAACTACTAAGGTCTGTATCGTACATTCGGGAGGATAAGGTAAAAATCCAACGACTCTTAAGCTATTTACCATAGGTCTACCGGGACATAATTGAGTTTGACAACCCCAAATCCTTGAGTGAGGTATTCAAGAAAGCATGAATGTGCTATGACCAGTATAAAAAGTGGTTAGAGCTTCCCAAGACCTGGAAGGATAAGAAGTAAGATCGAATTAACCAACAGAAGAAGGGATACCAGCCAGCTCCTTATCAGAATGCAGCAAAAAGTTTCCCAAGGAAGGATTTTCACTCCAATCATTTGAATACGCAAGGTAGTGGTAAACTGGTAAACTTGGGAACAAAGAAGTTTGGGGACAACTCCCATGAGCCATTAAAGTGTTGGGAGTGTGGAGAGCCTCATCTAAGGAGGAACTGTCCACATTTAATTGCAGCAAACAAAACTGTTGTTCACAATTTGCAAGAATCCTCCACAGTGGGAGACATGGGCAGAAGTCTGCATCAGATAAATGCAACCATAGATGGTTGACAAGCTAACCACCAGTCCTCAATGGTATAAATCGAAGGTAAAATTAGTGACACTTGAATTTATTTTTTAATTGACCCTAGAGCTACGTTAAGTTATATTACTCCTGATGTAGTAGATTCAAATAAACTTAAGAAACTGAAGCACACAAAATCATGGCTTGTACAACTAGCAACATGCACTAAAAGGAAAGTAGTTGACTTTATTTCCAATCTTGAGTTCATCTTAGATGGTCAAAAGATAAGGACCAATATGAACATCCTACCACTAGGATCTTATGATATGATTATCGATATGGATTGGTTGGAACAACACAAAGCAATACTAGACTATTATACAAAGATACTTAACTATAAAGATAAATTTGGCACTTTTAGAATAGGCCAAGGCATACCAAAACCTGTATCAGTTAGACAAGTTTCAACGATGCAACTCAAGAAATGTATTAGAAAGGGATGTCAAGTTTACGCCATCCAAGTGACGAATCTATTAGAAAAAGAAGATAAGCCAAAGTTAGAAGACTTTGCTATCCTACGTGAATTCAGAGACATGTTTGTGGATGAGATACCCGAATTATCTCCTAGAAGGGAAATATATTTCTCTATAGACTTACTACTCGGATCAACCCCTATCTCAAAAGCACCCTACCGAATGAGTCTACCAGAACTGGCAGGATTAAAAATACAATTACAATAATTGTTGGACAAAGAGTACATTAGACCGAGTGTCTCGCCATGGGGAGCACCAGTCCTCTTTGTGAAAAATAAAGACGATAGTCTAAGACTATGTATCGATTATAGACAACTGAAAAAAATGACTATTAAGAACAAATGCCCCTTACCAAGGATAAATGATCTGTTTGATCAAGTGGGTGGGGCCAAGATCTTTTCAAAGTTGGATTTAC
>JZKD02S0448451.1:121804-140749 GCA_000966675.3 Picea glauca
AAATTTACTATTAATAATGATAATTATTTTATAAATAAAATATTGAATATTTTTGAATAATATTATGAAAAAAAAATATTAAATATTTTAAAATAATATTATGAAAATGAATTAATTGAGTTTATCTTTTATAAATAAGAAAAAAATTGTAATTCTCTCTGCCTAAACTTAATTTTTGCAATTCCCAAACTTAATTTTCTCCATTTAAACTTAATTCGTGCCATTTCCAAACTTAATTCCTGGTATTGACATATTAAGTGTATTGTTCTATTAACTTCAAACCTTAATATTTAATATTTTAAAAAGACATTAAAGTGCGCTGATTTCTTATAAACTACGATTTGTTTTTTACTTAGACCCTACTAGGCCGGTCCGCCATATTAATCTGACCACACACGTAAATATTTTTGAAATTGGAATTTAAAATTTTCCATGGAAAACGCGCCGGTTTTACTTGTCTCTTGACTGGGATAGGAGGGGTGGCAAGAGGTTGCAATTATAATTATAAAATTCGATGTGCGACAGCGTCAGCATGTGCTCAGATCTCCTATGCGATGTACAGACTTTTCAATGGTGCAATGCGGCGGCGGATATACCGATCGTGGCGAATCTGGCGATATACATATCGTCACCTTGGTATATACGCCTTATATATATATATATATATATATTCGCAGCCGCATTGATGTACAGCAGTCTCGCCGGAAACATGGAGTCGCCTGCAAATTGCAATATACGTTGGCTTTCTTCTTATAAGTTCTAAGAACGGCCTCAGTTATTGTGGAGTCTGGACTATCTATCACTATCTCTCCGTAGATTATTCATTTTGTCAGTGGTTGAAACAGAAGATTAGGGTTGTAGCCATATGGTTTCACAACATTCCCTGGCGGAGGCTCTGGTCTCATCTCCATGTCAATCGTATTCTGGCTGTGAACACCGCGTCCATGTCCATAACTGTCGAGTGCGGTGTGAGGCTGCGATAGCTTATTGACTTAGCTGCCCAACGAGGCATGGCACTCAACCTGGTCCTAAAACCCTAGCCAACTTTTCCAAAAACCCTAGTACCTAGTCCTGAAGCTAACCCCCTTGAGATTGAAGTTATTCCATTGCAGCGAGTCCCAGGTTTGGTTTGTGGCTCCATTCATGTAAGCAATGAAGTCATTCTAGTGCGTGACTGTGGTGGAAATCGCTTTTAGAATTACATTCAACAATTTTACCATGCCCTTAGCCATGAACAGCTCCTCTGGCATGAACAGCTCTGCGTTTCCTCCTCTTGAATCCTTAGGTGCTGGATGTTTACTGTGAGAGCCACCAAGTCTACGTGGTTTGCCCAACTTAGTGCTACGTCCACCAAGCAAGGTATAGGTTTATCTTATTGTTCATAATATGGAGAGTTATAGCAGGTTCAGTCTCCTCATCTCTGACAGTCTCTTCAGGCATACATTAATTTATAGAAATTTATACATAGTTACAAAAGAGGTTGACTATTGAATGAGCTCCTATTTTTGGTCTAAGTTAGTTACAACCAACGCTGAATAGTAGGATCTGAAATCCATTCTTGGAGGAACTCATTGTCACCAATTCCAACAATCTCGACCTTGACAACATGATACCTTGCTCCTTCTTTTGTTCATCACCTTTTCTGCAAGCCAAGAGAAACAAAGCACCATCGTAGCTTCTCTAAAAGTATTGGTTTTGTGAACATGTCACACTTCTCTTTTGTATGAACTTTTTCAAGAAAAACTTCACCTTCAGTTTAGTTTTACTATGGTAGGCTAGATTCTTAGCCACTATCACAAAGTAGCTTTACTTTGTCCTGCATCCTTCCAAACTCACCAAACAAACCTTTTAACCAAACTTCTTATTTCCAAGCATGTGAAGCAGTTATGTATTATGCTTCTATAGTGGATAAGGCAACAATGCTTTGTAGCTTTGACATCCAACTAATAGCTCCACCTGCAAGAGTAAAGACATATCGTGAAGTTGACCTCATTTTGTCCAGATCACCTGCAAAATCAGAATCAAGATATCCACAGACTAACTCACAACCATTATTATAGGTGATATAGTAATCACTTGTGCCTCTTAGATACCAAAGCAACCATTTCACTGTTGCCCAGTGCTCTTTACCTGGATTTTCCATATATCTGCTGACAACCCCAACTGCATGTGAAATGTTTGGTCTTGTACTAACCATCACATACATTAAACTTCCTACTTCATTAGCATACGGTGTTTGAGACATGTATTCATTTTCTTCTTTTGTACTAAGACATAAACTTGAAGAAAGCTTAAAATGGAAAGCGAAAGGTACAAAAACTGGCTTCACACTGTTCATACCAAACCTCAAAAGTATTTTCTCGACATACTTCTATTGTGACAACTAAATCTTACCATTCCTTCTGTCTCTCAATATCTCCATGCCCAAAATATTCTTTGTTGCTCCTAGATCTTTCATACCAAACGTCCTAGCCATTTGAGCCTTTAACTTATTGATCTCAGTTATGCTTTTGCTTGCTAAAAGCATATCGTCAACATACAATACTAAGATAATGAATATGTCATTATTCAATTTCTTAAAGTAAACACAATAATCATACTCACTCCTTGTATAATTCTGACTCATGAAAGAGTCAAATTTCTTGTACCATTGTCTCGGCGACTACCTCACACCATACAATGATTTCTTGAGCCTGCAAACAAATTTCTTGTTGTGATTCTGAACGAACCCTTTAGGTTGTTCCATGTAGATCTCATCATCCAAATCTCCATGTAAGAAAACAGTCTTAACATATAACTGCTCCGACTCCAAATCAAGTAATGCAACCAATGCTAACACACTTCGAATTGAAACAATCTTAACAATTGGTGAAAAAAACTCATGAAAGTCAATACCTTCTTTCTGAGAATATCGTTTCACAACCAGCCTTGCTTTGTACCTTTCTACCTTATCATCAACACCCTTGTTCAACTTGTAGACCCACTTGCAACCTACAATTTTCCTGTCTCTTGGAAGTTCTACCAGGTCCCATGTAGCATTCTTCGCTAGAGCATTCATTTCATCCTTCATTGCTTCTTTCTATTTTTCACTGCTAGAACCCTCCACAGCTTCCTGATGGCACGAAGGCTCACATTATTAGTACTTAAAGAAACTGATGAAACAAAATCATCATGCCTTCTTCGAGGAACTCTGACCTGTGTAGACCTCCTTAGGGAAGTTTGTGGCTCATCCACAATATGTTGATTTTCATCATCATCCATGTTTTCCTCTGCAAGAACCTCTTCATGAACGTCTTCAAAAACTTGTTCATGTTCATTTTCATCTCTAGTTGAATGATTTTCAAACTGAATCTGTTGATATTTCGATACTTCTACTTGTTTCATTTGAACATATATATCGGATTTGATGAGAGACGATTCATCAAATATTACATCTTTGTTAATGGTGATCTTGTGGGTAGTAGGATCCCACAACTTGTACCCCTTAATACCATCACCATATCCAACAAAGATAAGCCTCTTTGATTTTGGATCTAATTTAGAACGTTGATGTTTCAGAATTAGAGCATAGGCTTCACAACCAAAACTTTAAGATTAGAATAATTACAAGGGTGACCTATCCCTACCTCTTCAGGAATCTTGAATTCTATTTCTATTGATGGTGATCAATTCACCAGATAACAAGTTGTAGTTACTGCTTCTGCCCACTGTTCCTGTTGCAAGTTGGTGTTACTAAGAATACTCATTGCTCTCTCTAGAAGAGTCATGTTCATGCGTTCAACAACTCCATTTTTTTTAGGAGTATAGGCAGTGGTTTTATGCCTATCAATCCCAAAGTCCTTGCAATAGTTCTCAAATTCTATTGATGTAAATTCACCACCATTATCAATTCTTAAACATTTAATGTACCTACCAATGTCATTTTCAACTAAAGCTCTAAACTGCTTAAAAATAGTAAATACATCATCCTTTCTCTTCAACATATAGATCCACACCTTCCTATAGAAATCATATATAAAAGTAACAAAATATGATGATCCTCTATACAAAACAATAGAGGATGGTCCCCAAACATTAGAATGGATATAGTCAAGGATTCCCTCACTGGTGTGTCTTCCGGTTATAATTTTTTTCCTATTATGTTTTCCATAAATACATTGCTTGTAGAAATCTAACTTTAAAGACATTAGACTATGAAGTAACGTGCAATCAAATAATACCTTTAATCCTCTTTCTCTCATATGGCTCAACCGCTGATACCACAATCGAACATAATCACTTTCATTCTCAGATACAGTTGTCACATGATCTCACTCGATTCTTCCTTATAACAAAAACAAGTTTCCAACCTTCTTCATCTTCATGACCAATAGGATTCATTTGTAGACCTTCATAACTCCACCTTGAACAATTCTTTTATATCCTCTAGTGTCTAAGAATCCCAAAGAGATTAGGTTCTTCCTTAGCTCAGGTACATGTCTCACATCATTTAGTATCTTAACAGATCCATCAAGCATCTTAATTCGAATGCTACTAATTACCACAACTTTACATGATATATAATTTCCCATGTAAACAATTCCATCATCTATAGACTGGTAAGTAATAAACCAGTGTTTATGAAGACACATGTGATTTGAAGCACCATAATGTAATAACCATTGTTGAAAAATTCATCAGCCATACCTGAACTTTTTATTGAACCTGTTTCAATTGTGTTTGCTTCCTTCGTCTCTTTTGGAGGGTGTTCTTTGGAGGCTTGTTGTCGCTTCCAAATTTTTTTTTTCACGTGTCAAGATTTTCCACAAAACCAACACTTAAGATTGTTCTTTTTCCCTTCGAATTTGACCAAGATAAGTCCCTCTGGACATGTCCTCTTTCTTTAGGTCTTCCTCTGACCACCATCACCTCAGATGTAGAGGTTGCTATATTGGATTTCTTCCTTGTTTCCTCAAACAGTAAATCTCCAACAATAACATCAAACTTAATACTTTATGTTGAACTGAAACTAATAGAGGTAAAAAAGAGATCCCATGACTCGGGAAGAGAACACAATAAAGTAATTTCCTTGTCTTCATATTTGAATTTCACTCCCATCCTAGTCAACTCGACTAAAAGAGTATTAAAAGTATTTAAATGATCAGTTATTTTCGTACCTTCCTTCATGCGCAAACTGTACAATTGTCTTTTCAGAAATATCTTGTTCGTCAAGGATTTAGTCGTATACAAACTTTCCAACATGATCGGCCAAACAAAAACATATGGCACTCAGTTCTCTCTCATCGATCTCTTCCCACTCTTCATCTTAAATGGTCACGGGTTTCTTTGACTTTCCCAAAAGTGCCTTCCTCACGCCTTGTTGCGTGAGCAAATCGTGCATATTGACCTTCCAAATCTCATAATTGTTTTTTCCATTGAACTTATCGATTTCGAATTTAACACTTTGAATCTTCTCCATATTAGATCCCAACTTGTCAATTTCCTCTCACAACATTAACATGATAAAATCTAGGGAGGATCAAGAAGTTACACTCATGGGAGATAAACTATGCGATATGTTCAGTTCACATGAGTTCTCTCATGAGAACTTAGCTACTAATTTCCGAATTAAAACAAAGATGTAATTAACAATCCATTTCTGAATTAAAAACAAAATCAATTTAGTAACTCAACTTTCAAGATAAAAAATGCTCGCCACAATCTTTTGACATGCTTTCTTTTATACGATCTCAAGTTTCAAGATGAAAACTATCAGGAGGCATCAAAACGAATCTTCATGAAAGGGATAAATAGTCGTCACTCCCTTAAAGTAGATAGAACAACACTAAAGTATTATTCCCGAAATTTGGCAAGGATCCTTTGAAATCAATGCTCCCATCCACTAGGGGAGCCCAACACTGACCTTGGAAGTAACGCTCCCTTCAACGATCTCAATGCAACAACGATATTCAACTCAATTTCTCTCAACCGCAACGATAACTCAATTGCTCTAAACGTAGCGATAACTCAATCGATTTGATGCCAATTGTTGATTGTGAGAGCCACCAAGTCTAAAACTAATATGTAACGGATTAATTCATTTAACAACAAAACATATGACAAATTTAAAAACACGAAGATTTACGTTGTTCGCCTAACTTCGGGCTACGTCCACCAAGAAAGGTATTGTCTTATCTTATTGTTTATAATATGGAGAGTTACAACAGGCTCAATCTCCTCATCTATGACAACCTCTACAGGCATACATTAATTTATAGAAATTTATACACAGTTACAAGAGAGGTTGACTATTGAATGCGCTCCTATCCTTGGTCTAATTTAGTTACAACCAACGCTGAATAGTGGGATATAAAATTCATTCTTGGAGGAATTCGTTGTCACTAGTTCCAACACTGGATACATATACACCAAAGAGGAGATCCTTTTCCCTGAGATATGCATTCAGCCAGATTATGCTATGGTGTGTCCTTCAAGAAATTAAACTAAGGTGTGTTCCTCTGCAGATCCTAAACTGAATTTATGGTGTGTCCCTCCAGAATTTCCATGATTTGGTTCTAGAATTAACCTGTTATATTTTCTTCCACATTTCCTCGTCATCCCCAATATTTCTTGATCAACCAAGCCTACGGTTGAGAAGATATTGCAGGATACCCCTGCATCAGGAGGTTCCCCTGTGTTAAGGAAAATAAGGATATGGGAGAAAGCAGCAAAGCTATGTCGAGAAGGATGTTCTTGTAGAACTCAAAAATATGCAAACAATAAAGATAAAGGAGTCGATTTATTTGGTTGAAGAAAGAGGCCCATTTTTTCAAAGTCTATAGATTCCAGTGAGACCAACAAAGTCGATAGATAGATGAAGAAGAGTACCCATGGAGATAATGGTCTGCAAGAAATAAATTCAAGGCTTCTAAGGAGAAGAACCGGTAAGACAAAAGTATTGCATCTTATATTGTTGAAGAGCAAGTATTGTTGATGCTGAACCTTTTTGTGGACCCGGTTTTTACATTATTGAGCAATAAAAACTGCATGTAGAAAATCTCACACGAAGAAACCAAGAAAACAAAAAAATCCTGAAGGAAAGATGGGCAAAGAAATAAAGAAAAAGGGGGGAAGGGAATACAACAAAATAATACTAAATTTTTGTTAATTTTTTTGGTTTTTGCAATCACCAACAAATATAACAAGAAATGAATTGTTGACACCAACAGTAGACACTCCAAGATTTTTGGTCCAAGTTGTAAGTTCTTCTATAAGCAAGTTGTATTCCCCAAATGTTATGTAAGTCCTAATTGAATCAAGCCTACAAAGGTCACTATGTGATCATTTAGGTTGTATCATTGGTTTTTAGCAACATGAAGGGATGGACATGATACATCACAACTATTCCTGGTTTCAAACAACATGAAGAGATGGGAGAGATGATACATCAAATTGTGGTAATCATATCTAAGCTTGATCAGGAATTAGAGAAGTTGAATCTTCTATCTCAGAGTCGGTTAGGACCAAATTTTGTTTGAGGGGGAGTGTGAAGTCTATTGCATTGGAATTTGGTGATAATGATAGTTTTTATCAGATGTAATAAAGGAGGAGTGTTAAGGAAAATATCTAATAACATCCTTAATTATATTGTTAGAGGAGTTGGTAAACCTCCTTTAACTTTTTGTAAGTATATTATGTAACTGGATATTCATATTAATATAATACAGATAAATAGTTTTAAGTGTTGCATCAATTTTGTCTCTACTTCATCTTTCACCCTGGTGAATCTGAGAATTTGGTGATAAGGTTGGTGAACCTTCATGATGGCATCCTTCGTTTAGGGTGAATTTATTGTTATTGGTATGGCTCGCACTCTCTGTATTTTCTTAGTTTGTATATGTGAAACTTTTTAGGCTCCAGCGGCGGAACAAGGTTTGGCGGTTGAGCTAGTGGTTATTCTTCGGGGCCAATTCATTGACCCCTTGAGTTAGGACTTTAGATTTCTTTATTTTCTAGTTCAAATTGAGTTGATAATTTTTATAGATACTTTGCTCTTAAAAAAGTTTTCAAATGCGATGAATGGTTAAATTATTTAAATGCGAAACTTTTCAGGATCCAACGACGGAACATGGTTTGGCGGTTGAGCTAGTGGTTATTATTCGGGGCCAGCTCGTTGATCCCTTGAGTTAGGGCTTTCGATTTCTTTATTTTCCATTTCAGATTGAGTTGATAATTTTTATATATACTTTGGTCTTAAAAAAATTGCAACTGCGATGAAGTGGTTAAATTATTTAAAATCTTATATCTGTCCAGTGGATGAATTATTTAAAATTTCAGATCTTAGGTTTTTCTCTTTATCTAAGATAGAGACAAGTTCGTCCAAGGTTTCAAGTGTGCTAATATAATTTTGGAGTATTTGAATCACTAGAAAATGTGAAACAGTGTTTGGATTATTTTAACTTTTAAATCCTAGATATGTTCCACTCTAGTTTAAATCCTAGATATGTTCCATTCTGGTTGTCTTTCTTTTAACCTAGAGAGACAAGTTTCTAAAAATGTTTCAAGTTTTCTCATATATTTAAATCATTCGAAGTTTTAAAACATGATGTCGTGTTTGAATTATTTTAAATTTTAAATCCTAGATCTGTTGTATTATGTATTATTGTTTTGAGAAGAGTTCCTAAAAAAAAGGTTTCGTGTTTTCCATTTCTGAAGTATTTGAGAAAGTGTTCTTTAGATTGCAGATTTGTTCTGTTTTGTGATTTTTTTCTCATGAAGTAGATAAATACTTGTGTCAATTGTTGGTTTTTATCATATTAGCCATTAAAACAACATTTAATTTCTTACACAAACCTTTTAGTAATAAATGTTAATTATATATGTAACCTCAAGAGTATGTGACTGTACACTGCGAACTGTCTTGGCCAGTTGTACGATTGTTTCTTGATTTTATTGATTTGCTAAAGCTTTTCTAGCTCACCTCTTTTCCCTTAATGAATTACGCTTTGCTCATTTATGTTTCCAATTTTGTCTTCTCTGTATTATCTTCTTTCCTTCTTATTTTGTCATGGTATCAGAGCATAGGATGTAAGCCTCTTCACAGTGACTTGACTGGAGAGCAGTCCGATCCTATGAAGAAGAGAGCAGAGATTACATTGTCTCATAGACGAGAGCACAGGATGCAATATTCTTCACAGAGCTTGGAGAACGACCTGCAGTCTGAAGTACGCTCAAAATATCTTTGGAGAGAACAAGCGCAAGGAAGCAGAGATGTAGAAGGATGAAACAATTAAATATTCGTGAGCATTTAAAGAATTCGTGAAATTATTTCTTCAAAAGGAAGTTTGCAGAAGAAGAAAAGAAGAAGCTACTTCAGTCGTAAGATTGGATGCGAGAACATATATGAGCCTTTAATTAAGCTCAAAAATGACAAGCCTATAGATAAGGCATATTTTTTTTTCGGTCGTAAGATCTGAGTGAGAGCAAGATCATTCATCAGATCAATCAAAGATTACATCATGACCATCAGATCTCATTGGAGAGAGATTGATGGTGGGGATCGGGAAGGAAATTAAAGCATGAGCCCGCAATTCCTTAGGATCATTGATCTTACTAGATCAACGGATCAACGGTGGATATGGATCCTGCTACGAATGAGCATCTTCACAATGCGGGGATCGAGAAGGAAATTAAAGCGTGAGAAATTTGTGAGCTCACAATTCCTCAAGATTGTTGATCTTTCTAGAGCAACAGATCAACAGTGGATATCGATCCCACTACAGACGAGCATCTTTTCTTTATGGAGATCGAGAAGGAAATTAAAGAGTGAGCGAGTTAAGTCTCCACAATCATTCGTGGTCTTTCATCTTCAAGCAAGGGAAACGTGTAAGACGATCTCGTTCTCCAGGAGGAAGCAATGAGAAGCTGAGTAGAGAACTCCCAAAGGCCTAAAGATCTGAAGAGTCGAAGTAGATCCAGACCATTGATCAAAGTGGACATGTGGCAAGAGATCCTGCACTCTGGCAGATAACCACTTTGGAAGAAAGACAGATGCGAGAAGAGAGAACTCCCAAAGGCCCGAAGCTCAAAGTTCATCTGAACCGTCCATCAACGAGGACATGCAGTGTGACATCTCTCACTTCAAATACTTAGTACTCTAGAAGGTTTTGCATTGAAAAGCACTAGAGAAAGAACTTCCTGAAGTCCTGAAGTAAATATGATCCATTGAAGGCTGAGGACACGTGTCGATAGATCTGACACTCCAGAAGGTTAACACTTCATAGGTTTGTGGTTTTGTGAACCTCGAAACACCTAAAGCCCAAAGTTCCAAAGTAAATCTCGGTCGTCCAAATCAAAAGGACACATGGAGACAGATCTCTCACTTCGGAGATACGACACTCCGGAGGATTGTAAGAACTATGCATTGAAAAGGCCCGAAGGCCGAACTCTCGAAGTAATTGTGGACCATTGATCTCAAATCAACAAGGACTATTGATATTTGCAACAGGTAAGAAAGGGATATCACCTGAAGTCCTAAAGTAATTGTGGACTATTGATCTCAAATTAAGGAGGATCGTCGATCTCTAAAACAATTTTGTTATTCAACCATTCAACTATTCAAAGGAACTGAGACCTTCATGCGTCTAAACTCCTGAATCCCGAAGACCCGGAGTGCCTGGTTTTCATCCCTTGGTCACATGAAAAGCTAAAATTCAACTTTTTTTTGGCTCTTGAGTAAACTTAGTTAGCCCGATTCCACCATTTGAGGGGATACAGTTGTTAAAGAACAAAGCTTAGAGCTATGACTCTATAGATCTCACACTCGGATTGTCACATCCAGCCAAATGGAAGTTAAAGAAGTGGTCTACCCCATGTTTTTCGTCCTGAAGTCACACAGAGGATTTCAGAGACCTATTTTTACATAAAGGAAATAGGTAAGCACGAAAATCTCTAGCAATATTTTTTTGTTGTTTCAATATAGCCACCTCTAGCAATTTAGGACCAACACAAGGACCAATTCTTCTTGGAAAGAACTATGAATTTCGGTCTCTTAGAATGAGATCCTTATTTTAAGAACAAAAGTGTTGGTATCTTGTGGAACTTGGCTATGTGGAAAAAAATCCAGCATACCTTGTTGCCATGACCAATCAACACATAACTACTCAGGAAACACAGAGGAACAAAGAGAATAAGGAAAAAATTTGGATTCAAAACTTAGTGGATGACTCGATTTTCTCAAAAATCATAGGAATTGTTACTTCAAAACGGGCCTCGGACATCCTTAAATCATTTTACAAAGGAAATGACAAGGTCAAAACAGTCAAGTTGCATACCTTGAGGATGCATTTTAAGACTTTAAAAATGACAAAGTCTGAAAACGTTGATCATTTTATGACCAGAGTCATGGGAATTGTAAATTGGATCGGATTGACTAGTGAAGCCATCCCTTATCAAGGAATTGCTGATAAAATTCTCAAAATTCTACTAAATAAATTCGAAATAGTTGTTACATCCATCCTTGAATCCAAGGATCTGTCAAATTTTTCAACATATGAATTAATTGGCTCTCTATTGACACATGAAACTAGACTACATCTCGAAGATGAGTCAATAGTCAATACCTTCAAGACTCAATTTTCCTTCAGCAGAGGTAGAGGAAGAGGTCACCAAAGAAGAAGGATAAGTCCAAGTAACCATCACTCAAGTGAAGGTCATAGACAACAAAACCAGAATAAGAATTTTCAAGGTCACAGACAACAGAACCGGAATCAGAATTTCCAGCCTTAAAGAGGCAGAGGGAGAAGATCAAATAACAAATAAAACATACAATTCTATTATTGCAAAAAGTAAGGGCACTATGGATCTGAATTTCGCAATAAGGAAGCAGATAATCTCTCAAGCAGAGAACATGTCTCGAATCATGAAGGAGAAACCTCATATGGTATGTTTCTTTCATGCCACAAGACTCAAGAACAACACAAAGATCTCTGGTTGCTAGACAGTGGATGCAACAATCACATGACATATAAAAAAGATTCAATTTCATTAATTGATTCTTATATTTCATCCGATATTACACTTGGAAATGATTTCGTAGTCAGAGTTCAAGGAAAAGGAACCGTACCTATTCTTATTAAACAAAATGTAAAGAAAGACATAAACAATGTCTATCATGTTCCAAATCTGAAACATAATATGTTAAGTGTAGGACAACTAATTAAACATGGATATAAGGTACTTTTTGAAGGAGCATCATGTAAGATATACAATAAAACCCCGAGTAAAAAGTTGATTTATGAAATCTACATGACTAGGAATATAATGTTTCCCCTAACCCTTTGAATTGCAAATTTGATCCAATCATAAGCAAAAAGTGCATCCACCCCCAATGAAACTATGGTTTGGCATACAATATTTAGACATATTCCCTTTCATATTATAATCCTTCTACAAACGCACTCCATGGTCAAAGGTCTACCCATCTTCAAAGACAAAAATACCCATGTGAGTCTTGCATTCTTGGAAAACATAAGAGAGATAGTTTTCCATTGTCCTCCACTCAAGCCAAACAATAGTTAGAGTTGGTTCACAGTGACCTATGTGGACCAATTAAAACAAAGTCAATAGGAGGTAGTTTTTATTTCCTAACATTTATTGATGACTTTAGCAAGAAAATATGGTTTTATTTTCTCAGACACAAGTCTAAAACTTTTGCAAAGTTCAAAGAATTCAAGGTTGAAGCTGAAAAACAGAGTGGGAAATATGTGAATACTCTTAGGTCATATGGAGGAGGATAATACAGCTCCAAAGAATTTTCACATTTATACAAATCACAAGGAATCATCATTTAACTATAAGCAGGTATATTCTACAACAAAACAGAGTGGCTGAAAGGAAAAAACAAACAATAATGAACATGACAAGAAGCCTTCTCAGAGAGAAATGTTTTTGAAATCTATTTTGGGCTGAAGTAATAACATGCTCAGTTTATCTCCTGAATAGATATCCAACCACCAGTCTCAAGGTGAAGGTCCCTCAAGAAGTTTGGGGTCAGACAAAACTAAATGTTGTTCATCTAAGGACATTTGGATGCATAACATTCGCTCACATACCTTCCGAATTGAGGAACAAACTTGATGATAGAATTGATAAATTCATTTTTGTTGGCTACAATGAAACATCCAAAGACTACAGGCTCTACAATTCGATTTCAAAGAAACTAATTCTTAGCAGAGATGCCAAATTTCTTGAAAATTAGTTCTGGAGTGAGTTTGAAAATCGACCTATGGACAGTCAAAATCCCTTGCTGCCACTTCCTGTAAACACATAAAATTTAGGACAACAAACACATAATCCTGCCCTTCCAAGATTGTAGGTACAAGGACAGCTTGAAATTCCTCAGGACAACTCTACTTCAAGCAGAAATTCATCCTCTGAACTTCAAAATCAAAGAACTTGAAGCTTGAGAGAAATTCATTAGTAGTTGGATGATATTGATCAACACAATATTTTTGGATTAATGTCATGTCAACCTACATCTTTTAAAGAGGAAGCTAAATATCCACATTGGATTTAATCCATGAACCAAGAGATTAACTCTATTGATAAGAACATGACATGGGATCTTGTTGATCTGCCCAGACACAATAAAAGTATTGGTGTCAAGTGGGTTTACAAAACTAAACTCAGTGAAAAGGGGCAAATTGAAAAACACAAGGCAATACGTGTTACCAACGGATTCTCAAAACAACCAGGCATTGATTATGGTGAAATTTTTTCTCCAATAGCAAGGTTGGACACTGTAAGGAATCTCTTAGCCATAGCAACTCAACACAAATGGAAAGTATACTAGATGGATGTCAAGTCATATTTCATGAATGGTGTCTTAGAAGAAGAGGTCTATGTGGATCAACCACCTAGATTTGAAGTGAAAGAGTAACCAACCAAAGTGTATCGGTTGAAGAAATACTTGTATGGATTAAAGAAAGCTCCAAGATCTTGGTACAACAGAATTGACATTTACCTTATCAAGAGTGGTTTCAGCAGAATCCAAAATGAGTTAACTCTATACATCAAAATTAATCAACAAGGTAAAATTTTGATTGTATGTGTATATGTTGATGACATGATATATACTGGAAATATTGAGTTAACCAGTTTTAAACATGCCATGAAATCTAAGCTTGAGATGACATATCTTGGCATAATGAAATATTTTTGGAGGATTGAGGTTGATCAATCAACCAAAGACATTTTTGTCTGTCAGCAAAAATATGCAGCAGACATCATCAAAAGATTATGCATGGAAAACTGCAATCCAACATAAACTCCTATACCCCTAGGCACAAAATTGAGCAAGAAAGATGAAGGCCCTACAGTGGATCCTACCATGTACAAAATTTTAGTAGGAAGTTTGTTGTATCTTACATAAACTAGGCCTGATATTATGTATGCAAACAACTTTGTTTCCAGGTTCATGGAATCCCCTAAAGATTCTCACGGGAAGATGGAAAAAAACATTCTGAGATATGTTGCAGGAACTCTCAATTTTGTCTTATGATACATTCAGTCTGATGATAATCATCTCTCTCGTTACAAAGACAGTGATTTTGCAGGCAACCTAGATGATCGAAAAAGCACCTCAGGACATGTTTTTCACTTGGGCACGAATTTGATTTCTTGGGCATCAAAGAAGCAGCCCATTGTCTCAATATCTTCTGCAGAGGTACAATATGTCGTTTCTACCTCAGCTTCCTATCAAGCAATGTGGCTAAGAAGACTCTTGAATGATTATCACATATAGAAAAGGAGCCAACTCCTATCTTCTGTGACCGCACTTCAGCAATTTCTTTATCCAAAAACCACATGTTTCATAATAAAAGCAAGCATATTCACACTCGATTTCCCTTCATACACGAGTTATTCAATAATGGTGACATCACACTTCAATTGTGTGGCTCATGAGATCAGCTCGCAGACATTTTTACGAAGCCACTAGGAAAATATGTTTTTTATTTTCAGAGATATCACTTGGGCATTATCAGTGCTGATGTTTGTAACTGTTGAGTTTAAGAGGGAGTGTTAATTATATCTGTAACCTCAATAGTATATGATTGTACACTGTCAGTTGTCCTGGCCAGGTGTACGAGTGTTTCTTGATTTTCTTGATTTGTTGAAGCTTATTTAGCTCAACTCTTTTCCCTTAATGAATTGCGCTCTGCTCATTCTTGTTTCGAATTTCATCTTCTCTGTATTATCTTCTTTGCTTCTCATTTTGTCAATGAAGAATATGCCTGTCATGTTTTTCCAGAAAACCATGTTAGGTGAATTTTGGAGTAGATTTACTAGATATTTTATTTAGTATATTTACTTATAAATACTTGTCAATGTGGTATTATGTGACGGCTGTGGAGCTTGTTACAGTTTGGCTACATTTTGATGCAAGTTGACCTTTTCTATGTTAACGAGGTAACATCCTTCTCAATCTAGAGGTTTTTCTTGAATGACAAATCAAAAGACATATAAATTCAATTTCAATGTCATTTCAACTTACTAATGGATATGTTTTTCCCTGCATCAATTCAAGTTTCGAAAAAGATATGGCTTGGTAGGGACTTTGCCACTCTGTTGCTCTTGCTATGGTTTTAAGAACACACCTTGCCACGTCTTGGCTTGTACTCTGCCACTCGATGGCTTGTGTTTGCATTCTTAAAGTAAGAGAAGGTTCTTTCGAGTGTCTATTTTACCATCCTCTTACTTTCAGTGTACAAGAACTCACGTGAATAAATAAATTATGCGTTTTATAATATAACTAGATTTTTCATTGATATAAAAAGATTATCTCACATATATATTGTAACAATTTTTTTCTTTTTTACGAGGTCTTGACATTGCTCTTAAGTAAACATTATTTTTCAATTTTCCATTTTTAAATTCATTTCATTTCATCCATACATAGTTTCTTGACTTGCAATATTCTCTTTCTCTTTTAATTTATTCATGCCCTTATGTCATGTTTTGAACATATATGTCATTAATTCTAAACATTATTTTTCAATTTTCCATTTTTAAATTCATTTCATTCCATCTATACATAGTTTCTTGACTTGCAATCTTCTCTTTCTCTTTTAATTTATTCATGCCCTTATGTCATGTTTTGAACATATATGTCATTAATTCTCTTTTTAATAGTAATATATATGTTTATGCTAATGGGTTAATCCGAATATGGAATTGCTACCTCATGCTCATTTTATATTTCTTTTTTGTTGTGGTTGGTAATGATAGGAGCGGTTCAAATCGTATATGCAGCTTTAACATCTCTGGGTCAACAGAATTGGAAAAGGAGGATAGTTTTCACTATCTCATATGGGATTTTGAATTATTGGTTCCATGGCAGATACAGGTCTCAATGGATCCATTTTCAAATGATATTTCATTAATCCATTGGTGCAGCATTTTCATTCTTAGCGGGAACAAGTGACGATAGGATACATTTATTCTTCTTGATGAAATAAATAGTAGGGCTATACTAATCTTATTAAATAAGAGGTTTGTATTTTAACTCTTAATTTCTTTAATAACAATTATTTTTCAAATCTCAATTTTCTTTCACAGTTATCTTGAAAGTCTTAAAACCATAAAACTATTGTTTCTATGATTTGTATCAATGTTAAGAATATTTCTTTAATAAAAATTATTTTTCAAATCTCAATTTTCTTTCACAATTATCTTGAGAGTCTTAAAACCATAAAACTATTGTTTCTATGATTTCTATCAATGTTAAGAATAGCAGTTTTCTCAATTTTCAACTTTACAACTGAATTTTTCTACATTTATTTTGAATATAAGAGAATTTCTTAATATTTGTTTATGGCAAGAAGATATTTTTTTAAACTTTCCATGTGATAATCCTCATGCCACTATCATTGATGATAAATATTTGTTTCACCATGGTATTTACTATAAAAAATAATAGATATTAGTGATAGTTAAACTTTTTCCAATATTTTACAATAGCATGCATGTTTCATGGTTGACAATTCATTTATATTTACATTTCAACTTTATTATAAGAATGAAAAAGAAAAATAGGAAAGATAATTTCATGAATAATGCAATACAAAATTTTGAGAACTTCAAAAGAAGGATGTTAACAAAAGAAGGATGTTAAAAGTAGTCATATGTTTGGAGAAAGGGAAAGGAACCAACACTTCAAACTCATCACTCAAAAACATGTTTTTAGTTGACTAAGGAGTAAACTTTAGTGCTCACTTTGATAGTTTTACCACCCAACTTTTAAAAGATTAGTTCAAAGGATATGACATTTTTTTAAGATAAGGAATCTCAAAGTGAAATTTTAGAGAATGAAGTAAAAAATAAACCCTCCAACATAAAAGGTCCAATTATAGTGGAAAGTTGTTAAACAATTATTAAGACCAAAACCTTCTTAAATTGGTCATATAAAGGGCACATGCTTATTCATATGAGTGTACATATATGGAACTTAGGTGATATATATATATATATATATATATATAGCCACGTGTAGGTAGTAGTCTATAGTTTAATGATTGCATGAATAGATATGTTTAGGTTTTTATTTTTTATTTTATTTTCCATCCAAAGCTTATAAGTTCAGCCTCATTATAGATGGATAATTTTAATTACATATTAAATGAATTATTCTAAATTATTAAAGATAATAGATTTTATTGCTGAAGAATTGACAAGATGAACCAAAAAAATCAAAACCTTATTAAAAATAAAGGAGTCAAAAGCATGAAGATATCTTAGTTATAGTAAGAAAATCATAAATTTTTTGTTCTATTTTAAAGAAGATGGAAAAAATTCATTGAAAAATGAATCACTCAAACTACAATTACATTAAGAAATGCATAAACAACACATAAACAACAAAGAAACTGCATAATAAAAAATAAAAAATAAATAACATCATAAGCATCATTTCCCAATAAGCCATTTCCAAAATTAAAACAAGCATGAAGGTAGCCATGTGAACAAGTACGCACATAAATTTTCTTAGTTTAAATATATTTATATATTTAGTGGAATAGGATTCCACAAATTCCACTATTGCTACGATAAGTCCACTCATTCCAAAATATGTATCCTTCCAAACTTTGTACACAAAGTCCACTATTGCTAGGATAAGTCCACTCATGCTAAGATGTATATCCTTCCCCAGCTTAGTTACATAGTGAGAGAGAAAGGACACTACCAAGAAGCCAAAGACATCAAATAAAAGGAAAAAAATTGAGAACGAGGTAAAACTCTTAAAATCCAATGAGAGTTTATTGTGTATAGAAGAAGGTTTCAATTTTGTTGGAGGGTCTATATTTTTGGAAGTTTTTTTTAATTGTGTGAACATCTAGTTGACTCTAAGCATTGTTTTCTCAATTCAAAATCGTATCACTCATCATGATGAATCTTTGTGAGATATTTTACAAATAAAGTCATAATTCAAAGATAAAATAAAAATTAAGGATTGGATAAAAAAAATGCTTGATCTTTATTCATTTTTACAAATATATTTTATAGTTTTACAATGAATCTACTTAAGATAATTGTTTAATTGAAATAAGTAATAAATTAAATGCACACAGGTTGAAGACTAAAAAAGGATAAATAATGCATATACATTGTAACACCCTATTTCCCCCAATCTATAAAAATAATTATGTTGACCAAGAACTATGGAAAACTCAAAGATGTGAATGTTTGATTTGATGGACCTTTGCATAAAAGGTTGATGAATGTAAAATATATAATGAATATGTGTTGCATGACTACTGAGAGAGGGGATGTGTTGAAAGAGACCACAATGGCTAATGAGAGGTGGTGGAAGGGACCTGGAATGGTTGCGTTAACTTCCATCGAGCCAGTATTGTATTGGTTTATACTTGCTCACAAACCAAAGTAGCTCTTTGATCCTGGAATGGATTT
>JZKD02S0448451.1:144669-155751 GCA_000966675.3 Picea glauca
AAGGAGGTTTCCCCCTCGAAGAGGCTTATTATCTGAAATTATCTCTTTTTCAAGGCGTTGAGTACTTTTCCTGAGGTTTTTCTATGCTATATTGATGTTTGGTTCTTAACAAACAGCCCTCAAACCTGACCACGGACGGCGGAATTCGCGCCACACGCAACCTTGCAAACAGAAATTGGCAAGGGAGGAAATGTGGAAGGAGAGAGAGCAGTGCACGCGACAGGAGATCGCGAAAGAGAACTAGAGAAACCCTAGAAACGCAGGGAGTTATGAATATCAAGAGAAGGAGGGTAACCTTCATCCTGAATTGTTTTCCTATATCAAGAGAAGGAGAGTAACCTTTATCCTTGATTTCTGATGAGCTAGAAGTATGAGATTGAACCTCAAAGCATCATGGTATAGCTCGGCGATGGCTAGTGGTAAATCTATTTGGAGTCACTAAGACTACGGTTGGGTGGAAACGAGCACCCCTCTCAGCAACTGCATCACACCTGGTAGATTTGATAAGTGTTTTATACCTTGTATTTTGAACTAAATATCATGATTGCTTGCTTGTATTTATATGCCCATAATAATTCCTGTGTAGAGTGATTGCCTGGTATTTTAAACTGGAATTAATGGATGCATGTGTATGTTTATATGTCATCGTTGGTTTATGTATAAATGGTTAAGTATGGAAACCTTATGCAAGGAAGGATAGCTCTCTAAGGTCTTGGAGTCATGGGAGTTTAAAGCCTGAGAAGTGGAATTTCATGATTCAATCTCAGAAGGGATAGCGAGCCCAGATATAAGAAAGAGAGAATACCCTATCATTTGGTAGATGAACGGTCGAAATCCTTTCAGGATTACCCTAGATCTGTCAAGACTGATGGATCTAGAGAAGGAGCGCAGGAATTAACACCTCACCTCTTTCGACCTTTGCAAGTAGCGATGGGACCCAGGACCATAGATCCAAAGATCTAATGAAGCCCTAATGATCATCGATCTTAGCCTTTGTGTAGACAGGAGAGTATCATTTTTTTGACTCGTAACTTGGAGTGGTCAAGGGTAGGACCGCATGAACTTGTGATTCGCGAGATCATGACAGAATCATGACCATTGAATCCAAGGCACAGGAGAACCTTTGGATTAGAACCTTCGTGGGTTTCGCCTATCAAGGGTTCAGAACTTGAGAGAGTTTCCTTTCGATTGTAGAGGTCATGAAGAGTCAAACGTTGAGGGCTTATGCAAGCATGTGACCCATCCTTAAGTGGGGACCGCATGGTTGACAAGTGGCATAACAACGAGCGCCCAAAGAAAGGTGGGAATGGGTGACAGATAATGGACACATGTCGCCTGGGAAGGAGTCAACCCATTGTTGACATTATCATATCTAGGGAACTCACAAAGGAGGAGCCTGAGGGTTCAACACTCCAACTCGCAAAATCGCGAGATGCGAGTAGTGCTAGTATTTAACCTAGAAAGTGGGTGACCGGTGGTAGACACGTGTCACACTGGGGAAGATTCAACCCACTGTTGACTTATCATGGCTCGGGGTTTCATAGGATGAAGAAGCTACACCTTGATCGCTAAGGCCGCAAAACGTCGAGAGTCGAGGTCTCATACGATGGGCAGCGATGACACATCTCATGAGAAAAGTATAGCGGGGTTGACAAGTGGTGCCTGTGCGTCGCTTCGACAAAGTCCACACAACATTGACTTCTTGTGTCTCAGGGATTCACGAAGGAGGAGAAAGAGAGCTCAGCACCTCAACTAGGGAGGTTGTGAGTGGTGCTAGTGTTTGGCCTAGCCTATGGTTACATGTAGCAGGTGCTAGTGAGGAGGATCCATACTCGTATAGTATCTCGGGTATCGGTGTTTGGAGAAAATGGAATCGAGAGTCTTGATTCCCAACTCACGAGTTGCGAAAGGTGCTTGTGCTAAGGCCAGCTTGTGGTTGTTTGAGGGAGGTTAAGGAAGGAGAGGGTTTGTGCTAAAGTCTCAAGGATTCTGTTCCTCGAAGGAAAAGACAAAAAATCCAAGTTGCGGTAGTGGGTGTGTGAAAAATTGGTATCAGAGTATGGTTACAACACTTGGCCTACTTGGGCTCATGAACGTGTTACACAGAAACTCCATTTGAAGTACTCTTAAAAGGAGTAACCCTCTATCTTAACCCCCTCATGCAAAAGCCGAAGTTAAGAATGAAAATTCCTATTGTGTGTATGCATTTGAAAATATGAATTATGCATTGATTGTGAATGAAATGTTCACTAACAATAAGTGTTTTTCTTTCACAACAAGTGAACTATCAACCGTGGGAAACTGCAGATGCATAGAATGGTGACACGCCACAAAGTGGGGGATGGGTCCCACAACAAAGACGAAGAGTCTGACGCAAGGAGAGCAATAGAGACCCCTCTCGATCTAGTTGAGACTGTGAGAAGCCTCATGGTCGAACTACAGAGCTACAAGGCTGACAATGAGAGGTTGATAAAAGAGAAAGAGAAGCAAACAGAAATTAATGCAGTCTTGTTGCAGAGTTTATCCAACATACAAAGACAGTTGCAGCATGAACCTAACACCAATCACGCGGGCTGACGACAGACAAAGAAAATTTGAAGTCCACCTGAGATACAAAAACGTGGTCTTTTAAGTGGCCACACTGGGAATATCACCTCAAGAAAGGTCCACCCCAGAGATAAGGGACAAGCATCGGATGATTCCTCTGGAAAGGAAAATGGAGACTCGAAGGGATCTTCTAGTAGAAAAACTAGTTCTTATTCCCGAAGAAAATGAAAGAAGCGAAAGCATTCCAAAAGTCACAATCTTGAAGAATTCAAAAAGGCTAAACCACCCTCTTTCGATGGTGAGATAAAGAAAGGGGAGGAAGTGGAGGCTTGGTTGCTTGGACTAAAGAAGTATTTTAGAGTCCATGACTTCTCAGAAAACTTGAAGGCGCGAATAGCCACTTTCAACTTGAATGGAAAGGCTTCCATTTTGTGGGAATAACTTAAGAATGTAAAAGGGATTCATGAAGAG
This sequence comes from Picea glauca, assembly GCA_000966675.3. Lineage (NCBI taxonomy): Eukaryota > Viridiplantae > Streptophyta > Pinopsida > Pinales > Pinaceae > Picea > Picea glauca. The sequence continues at coordinate 147,688 of JZKD02S0448451.1, forward strand.
GACCTATCTTGGGAACAGTTTGAGAAATACTCCAAAAAGAAGTATATGTCGGAAAAGTATTTCGACGAAAAGACTAAAGAATTCTATGAACTCAAACTAGGGAAACACACCATAGAGGAATATGTCAGCAGATTCCTCAAATTGTTGAGGTACGTACCCTATATAAAAGAAGAGAAGACAAAGATGAAATGATTCATCAGTGGACTACCTAAGGACTATCAGAACAGGATTGCGTTTGACGAGCCAAAGACCCTAGAAGACACTATCTGAAAGGCAAGATATTGTTACGAACAGTTGGGGCATCAGACAGAACCTCGCGAAGACTGGAAGCAGAAGAATAGTTCGGGATTCCAGAAAAAGTGGTTTAAATCCCCAAGATTTAAAAACTATAATAAGGACTCAAGGATGAGCTTCCCAACCCAAAGTGTACACCATCAAAGTTTCCCCTCCCAGAGAGAAAATAAACCTTCTGGATCTACCCCAGGAAAGATTGATAACCCAAAGAGAAAACCCTTGAAATGTTGGGGTTGTGGAGAAGAACATCTACTTAGGGACTACCCGCACCGACAACAGAACAGTCAGAGAATTTACAACATTCAAGAAGCTACCACCATCAATGATGTGGCCAGGAGTGTGCCACAAATTTACGCAGCCTTGGATAATAAGCAAGCCGACCACCAAGCTTCAGTGGTAGAGATGGAAGGTATGATCACCAACCATCTAGTGTCTATTCTAATTGACCCTAGTTCAAATTTGAGTTATATAGCTCCTAAGGTTGTTGATAAGTGTAAATTACAGCCACATAAACACACCAAGCCATGGATGGTACAGTTAGCCACTGGCACCAAAAGAAAGGTAGCGGAGGTCATACCAGCTTGCTAATTCACTATGGGTGAATTCCCCACCCAAACAACCCTTAACATACTACCCCTAGGATCATATGACCTGTTGATTGAAATGGACTGGCTAGCCACATATAAAGCTAGATTGGACTATTACTATAAAACTTTAGAATGTGTAGGTGAAGAAGGAAGAAGGATAACCCTTCGAGGGATCCAAAAACCTGTCTCGGTGAGATGAATATCAGCCCTTCAAATGATAAAGTATTGCAGAAAGGGATGTCTACTTTATGCGATACAGGTGTTGGAATCGGCTGAAGATGACAAACCAAGCCTCGAATATCACCCCACACTAAGAGAATATAGAGATGTATTTTCGGAAGAGGTACCAGGTCTACCTCCGAGAAGGGACATTGACTTCTCGATAGAACTTGCACCGGGAGTGGTGCCAGTGTCTAGGACACCCTACAGGATGAGCACACTTGAGCTAGTTGAGCTTAAATTACAACAAAGAGAAATGATGGACAAAGGCTATATCTGGACCAGCGTGTCTCCATGGGGAGCACCAGTTCTATTTGTAAAGAAGAAAGATGGTACCCTCCAACTATGTATAGACTATAGAAAACTAAACAAGGTAACCATAAAGAACAATTACCCCTTACCCAGGATCTATGACATGTTCGATCAATTGGGAGGTGCTTCCATCTTCTCATAGATTGACTTGAGATCTGGATACCATCAAGTCCGAATCAAGGGTGAAGACATCCACAAAAATGCCTTCAGGACGAGATATGGTCACTATGAGTTTGTGGTAGTACCATTCGGATTAACCAATGCCCCTGCCACTTTTATGTGCTTGATGAACAATGTGCTCAGCAAATTCCTAGACAAATTTGCAATGGTTTTTATTAACGATATATTAATGTACTCCAAGAATAGAGAGGAACATGAGGAACATCTTAGACTTGTTCTTCAAGTGTTAAGAGAACATCGACTCTATGCCAAATTTAGCAAGTGTGACTTTTTCCAGAAGCAAATACATTACTTGGGCCATGTCATATCTGAAGAAGGAGTAGCAGTAGACCCTGACAAGACCAAGTCTATCATTGAAGTACCAAAGGATGTTTCAGATATTAGATCCTTTATGGGCTTAGCAGGATATTATAGGAGATTTATAAAAGGATTCTCCAAGATTGGTTTTCCAATCACTGCCCTCCAGAAGAAGGGAGCTAAATTCATGTGGACACAAGAATGTGAAGAAATATTTCAATCCCTGAAACATTTACTAACCCACACACCCATGTTGAAGATCACCGATCCCGAAGATGACTTTCTTGTGTGCACATATGCCTGCAAGGAAGGGCTCGAAGGAGTCCTTATGCAAGGAGGAAGTGTAGTCTACTATGAATCCCAAAAACTGAATGAGCATGAATTCAACTATGTGACCCATGATCTATAACTGGCTGCCATAGTGCACGCCTTAAAAATGGGGAGGCATTACCTCCTGGGAAGAAAATTTGTACTTATGACAGACCACTATGGATTGCTATATCTATTTGACGAACCAAAACTCAATGCTAGACAAGCTAGGTGGATGACCCTTCTTAGTGAGTTTGATTTCGAAATCAAACATATCAAAGGAAAGGAAAATAAGGTGGTCGATGCCCTTAGCAGAAGTATGAAAACAATTCATCTGGCAGTGGTGAGCACCTATGAGACGAATGTCAAGGAAAGAGTAAGGAATGCACAAGAAATAGACTCATTCTTCTAGACCGTGACCTTGTACCTAGAGAAAGAACCCACAAGAATAAAGTATGAAGGCTACCAGATGATAGATGGAGGTCTACTAACTTACAAAAACAGATTGTATATTCTAGAATGTGATGACTTGAAGAGGTTCATAATGGATGAACTACATAAAAGACCCTATACTGGTCATCCCAAATACCAGAAGATGATCACAGCCACAAGGAAACAATTCTATTGGCCTGGATTGAAGAAAGACATAGCTGAGTACTTAGCCAAATGCATAGAATGCCAACAGGTTAAAGCAGAACACTGACACCCAGCGGGATTATTACAACCTCTACCAATTCTGGAATGGAAGTGGGAAACTATTTCCATGGACTTCATCACCGGATTACCAATATCGACCAAACAGAATGATGCCATCATGGTAGTGGTGGATAAATTGAGCAAGTCTGCCCATTTTATCCCCATCAAATCGACTTGCAAGGCAATCGATATCACCAGCATATTCATGAAGGAGATATTCAGACTACATGGTATGCCTAAGGAGATCGTGTTTGACAGAGACACGAAATTTACTTCCAACTTTTGGATATCCTTGATGGTTAGTCTGGAGACCAAATTACTGTTTAGAATAGCCTATCATCCTCAAACCGATGGACAGATGGAAAGAGTGAACCAAATATTAGAAGACATGCTAAGGATGCATGTAATGGATCAACCCAAAAAATGGGAAGATTACCTGTCGCTGGTGGAATTTTCCTACAACAATGGCTACCAAGAATCCCTGAAGATGAACCCTTTTGAAGTCCTCTATGGAATATTGTGCAATACTCCAGTCAGTTGGAGTAATCCCGTGAACAGAGTTACTATTGGACCTAACATGTTGAAAGAAATGGAAGAACAAGTGACTCAGATAAAACAAAATCTAAAGGTCTCTTAGAATAGACAGAAAAGTTACGTTGATCGAAAGAGAACTCCGAGAGAATTCAAGACAGGAGACCACGTATATCTCAGAGTTAGGCCCAGGAAGAGTTCCATGAGGATGGGAGCTTGTGCCAAGTTGGCACCTTGGTACTGTTGACCCTTTGAAGTTCTAGATAGAGTGGGACCTGTAGCCTATAGGATAGCACTTCCTCCCACAGTAAAATCACATAATGTTTTCCATGTTTCATTATTGAAAAGAGATGTACAATATTCAATCATATAATTGACTGGTCTATGATCCAGGTGGAACCGAAGGGAGAATTCTTGCTAGAAACTCAATGCATACTGGACAGAAAGGAAACCCCACTCAGAAACCGAACCATTGCACAGGTCAAGGTGCAGTGGAAACATTTTGGCCCAGATGAGGCTACGTGGGAAATGGAAGATGCCATGAAACAGGCATATCTGATTTTGTTTACTTATGCACATACACGTCATATTTATAGGTAGAACATCTAGTAAAATGTTCCTTTAAGGGGGAGGAAATTGTAACACCCTGTTTCCCCCAGTCTTTAAAAATTATTATGTTGGCCAAGAACTATGGAAAACTCAAAGATGTGAATGTTTGATTTGACGGACCTTTGCATAAAAGGTCGATGAATGTAAAATATATAATGAATATGTGTTGCATGACTACTGAGAGAGGGGATGTGTTGAAAGAGACCATGATGGCTAATGAGAAGTGGTGGAAGGGACCTGGAATGGTTGTGTTAACTTCCACCGAGCCAGTATTGTACTGGTTTATACTTGCTCACAAACCAAAGCAGCTCTTTGATCTTGGAATGGAATTCCCGTTAGATTGGTAGGTGGGTAGGCTCCTCAAGAGTTAATGAGGGGATGGGGGATGAACCAACCATCCGTAACAGCCCTCAAACCTGACCATGGATGGTGGAATTCGCACCACATGCAACCTTGCAAACAGAAATTGGCAAGGGAGGAAATGTGGAAGGAGAGAGAGCAGCGCGCACGACGGGAGATCGCGAAAGAGAACTGGAAAAACCCTAGAAACGCAGGGAGTTTTGAATATCAGGAGAAGGAGAGTAACCTTTGTCCTGGATTTTTTTCCTATATCAGGAGAAGGAGAGTAACCTTCATCCTTGATTTCTTATTAGGTGGAATTATGAGATTGAACCTCAAAGCATCCTGGTCTAGCTCAGGGGTGGCTAGTGGTAAATCTATTTGGAGTCACTGAGCCTACAGTTGGGTGGAAATGAGCACCCCTCTCAGTAGTTGCATCATGACTGGTATATTTGATAAGTGTTTTATACCTTGTATTTCTAACTAAATATCATGATTGCTTGCTTGTATTTATATGCCCATAATAATTCCTATGCAGAATGATTGCCTAGTATTTTAAACTGGAATTAATGGATGCATGTGTATGTTTATATGTCACTGTTGGTTTCTATATAAATGGTTAAGTCTGGAAACCTTATGCAAGGAAGGATAGCTCTCTAAGATCTCGGATTCATGGGATTTTGAAGCCTAAGAAGTGGAATTTCGTGATTTAATCTCAGAAGGGATAGCGAGCCCAGTTATAAGAAAGAGAGAATACCCTATCATTTGGTAGACAAACGATCGAAATCCTTTTGGGATTACTCCATATTTTTCAAGATCGATGGATCTAGAGAAGGAGCACAGGCGTTAACACCTCGCCTCTTTCAGCCTTCGCAAGTAGCGATGGGACCTAGGACCATAGATCCAAGGATCTTACGAAGCCTTAATGACCGTCTATCTTAGCCTTTGTGTAGACAGGAGAGTAGCATTTCACTGACTCGCAACTTGGAGTGGTCAAGGGTAGGACTGCATGAACTCATGATTTGTGATATCGTGACGGAATCATGATTGTTGAATCCAAGGCACAGGAGAACTGATGGATTAGAACCTTCGTGGGTTTTGCCTATCGGGGGTTCGGAACTTGAGAGAGTTTCCTTTCGATTGTAGAGGTCACGAAGAGCCGAACTTTGAGGGCTCGTGCAAGAACATGATCCATCCTTAAGTGGGGACCGCATGGTTGATAGGTGGCATAACAACGAGCACCCAGAGAAAGGTGGGAACGGGTGACAGATGATGGACACATGTCGCCTGGGAAGGAGTCAACCCATTGTTGACATTATCGTATCTCGGGAACTTGCAAAGGAGGAGCCTGAGGATTCAACACTCCAACTCGTGAAATCATGAGATGCGAGTAGCGCTAGTATTTAACCTAGGAAGTGGGTGACCGGTGGTAGACACGTGTCACACTGGGGAAAAGTCAACCCACTGTTGACTTATCATGGCTCGAGGTTTCGTAGGATGAAGAAGCTGCACCTCGATCGCTAAGGCCATGAAACGTCAAGAGCTGAGGTCTCGTGCGATAGGTAGTGGTGACACAGCTCGTGAGTAGAGTATAGCGGGGTTGACAAGTGGTGCATGCGCGTCACTTTGACAGAGTCCACGCAACATTGACTTCTCGCGTCTCGGGGATTCACGAAGGAGGAGCATGAGAGATCAACACCTCAACTAGTGAGGTTGTGAGTGGTGCTAGTGTTTGTCCTAGCCTATGGTTACATGTAGCAGGCGCTAGTGAGGAGGAGACATACCCATATAGTATCTCGGGTATCGGTGTTTGAAGAAAAGGGAGTCGAGAGTCTTGATTCCCGACTTGCGAATTGTGAAAGGTGCTTGCGCTAAGGCCAGCTTGTGGTCATTTGAGGGAGGTTAAGGAAGGATAGGGTCTACGCTAAAGTCTCGAGGATTCTGTTCCTCGAAGAAAAAGACGAAAAATCCAAGTTGTGGTAGTGGGTGTGTGACATACATGTAACTCAAGGATGAAAATTGCACCTAATTATCCATGAATGTTGTTGGACAACTCAAAAAAAACACCATCAAAGAAGGTGCATTGCTATTAAGGCATTCTTATTAAGGAGTGCACCTTGACATTCCACTTCAATTCTTCCTAATTTATCTCAAAATCATCTGGCTAAAGGATCCCTCGTATAGGGATCCTTCTAGGGTGAGAAAAAAAAGACTATGAGACAAGGTTAGTATTACTAATTGTGGCACTACAAGAAGAGGCATACCTGATTAAAGAAGGGTACTCTAGTGGAAAAATTAGTGGTTAGTGTGACTATTCTCGAGTGTTGTGATATGAGTAGAGAAACATCCAATGGTGCACATAAGTATGTGAATAACTCCACTTTATCTAGGAAGTGAAGACATGAGATAAACTTAACCAAAAAAAAATAAGATAGCCTATAGGTGTACTATGTAAACTGAATAATTCAGCAATGCTAAAAAACAATCTAGGAAGTGAAGACATGAGATAAAATTAACCAGAAAAAAAGAAGATAGCCTATAGGTGTACTATGTTAACTGAATAATTTAGCAATGTTGAAAAACAGCCTTGTGTTTAATAACTAGATCATTATTCCCTTTGATTCCTGATCCAGTGCAAGAAACTCTAATTGGTATCTTCATGACAAAGTAAATTCTGCTTCCTGACAAAGTAAATTATCTAATGGAGTAGCATGAAGATTATATAAGAGTTCGCTTACAAGTCGAAAAAGGATGGAAGAAACATCCCTCAATGCTGAGTGATGGGCTACAACCAGAGATGGCACTGTAAGAATATTGGTGTTGATTCTCAAAACTATAAGTGTTGGCTATTTGGAGGATGTATCCATAGGACCTGCTTTGTGGTTGACAATGTTGGAAGGAGATTGAACCTAATGGAAAATCCTCTGCTAAAAAAGGATGATGTTTCATTTTGAAGAGATATCTGATGGTACAAATAGACGTGTGTAATGCCACAGTGTATAAATGAAGTGAAAATGGGAGAAGTTGATCCATAGAGCAACATATAGGAGAGTGCACTAGATGAATGTCTAAACACGAGTATCAGTGTATTAATGAAGTTAAAAATGAGAGAATTTAACATATAGAGTGACATATAGGAGAGTGCACTCGTTGACAGTCTAAACACGACTATTGATTACCATTGAGTATACCTGCATAGTATGTTGTGGTGTTTAATGCAAAAGGCATGGGTTGATCAGATGTTCTTCCCATGGGATAGGATATAAAGGTAGTAACCATACTTGCATATTTATACCATGTGGTGTTTAATGCAAAAGGCATGGGTTGATCAAGGTTCTTCCCATGGGAGAGGATATAAAGGTAGTAATCGTACTTGCATCTTTATACCAGAGGCCTTGTTTGCAAGGGGTGTGAGGCTATGTCATCAATAACTAGCATAGGATATCATGGGAGAGGATATAAAGGTAGTAACTGTACTTGAATCTTTATACCAGAGGCCTTGTTTGCAAGGGGTGTGAGGCTAGGCTATCAATAACTAGCATGTTGGTTAGGTTTCAATGTTGCGACTGCTGGTATATATACTGTTAGGATATTTAGACACTTAGGAGTTAGTTAAGATCTACTTGGTCTAATATGTCGTTAGGTAAAAGTGTGTTTCTTTAGTATGCATTAGTATGCATTTGTAGTTAGG
>JZKD02S0448451.1:160447-179814 GCA_000966675.3 Picea glauca
TTCCCCGTGGGGGTTTTACCACGTGAAAACATCGGTGTGTTGATCTTTGATCTGGTTATGTGAGTGGTTACTGAAGGTGTTCGTCCTCTGTTGGAATACTTGTGTTGTCGAACATATACTATATGAGTGTCTTAGTATATATGTTGGGATATATATCTAGATATATTTGACTGTGTATATATTAACTGTTGTAGTATTGTATATATATATCTAGATATATTTGACTGTGTATATATTAACTGCTGCAGTATTGAATATATGCCAGGATTTATCCGTCCCACATATGCTGGCATATAACTGAAGGTGTATATACCAATTTTTGTAGCATTGAATGCTTGGTGTATATACCAATTGTTGCAGCATTGAATGTTGCTAAGCAAGCTGGTTATTGTTAGCCATGAGGCTAGGGGTTTCTTTATGTAATTTGAGAACATTTGCGATTTGTTTAGAGCCAAAATAGGTACGCCTTGAAGAGGACTCCATATGTGATGCTCAACTTGGTGTGATGGAGGTTCTATCAAGTGCCATGATGTCATAGAGTGTGTTGGTTGTGTAGGTGCAATAGAATTGACGTTGCAAGCAGAATCTTCATCTATAACTATAGACACCATGTTCTATATGAATTTGGCAGTTTCTCTATGATTGTATATAGTAATCCAACTTCCATGATAGGTTGTGTAATATGATGTAAATTGGATTTGGGATGTTATATAGAATCCACTTGTGTATGAGTAGTTGCTCTAGGATTGTATATAGTAATCCAAATTCCATGATAGGTTGTGTAAGATGATGTAAATTGGATTTGGGATGTTATATAGAATCCACTTGTGTATGAGTATTAGTATGTACAAATGCTACTGAAATGGAATCAGTGAGAGAATGTTGACGTCCATGACTATGGGATGGTATTGTTGGTATAGAAGTATGAGGCCCAAAAGTTGTATCATGGCCTAGGTATCTATTGTGCCACATTATTGTAAGAGGAAAAGCATGGTGTGCTACAACCTGTATCTCATGAGGAGAAGATTTGGAAAGATCATCCATTTGGAAATCCTTGAGGCCCTTGTAAATTTGAGTAGCATGCAGATGATGACTACGCATGATATAGATTATGTGAATGCCTAAGTTTTGTGTTGTCTAATATCCCTCTTTTTGAGGAAAATCAACTTGGTCTTGATTAACAATTTGAGATTGTGTTTATATTGGAATGTCATGTTTGTTCTTCGGATGTCCTTGATCTGGTAATAATATTAGAGATTCCAGGTCTTGATTAACAATTTGACTTTGTGTTTCTATTGGAATGACATGTTGGTCCTTCACATGGCCTTGATCTGGTAATAATGTTGTAGATTTTAGTGTTGTAGTAGTTAAGAGAACTATGCTAAATAGGGAGTTAGGGATATGAATGGAGAGAGATGAAATCGACAACATGTATGTAGGGGTAATAAAGGATGTTGTTACATTTAGGAAAGGATGTGAGAGAGGAAAACAATGAACGGTTTATGGTGAATTGGGGATGGGGAATTGAGAATAATAGCAAGATAGTGAGGCATTTCCCAAGATGGAGAGGTCAGTGAAGGGTTAGTATTCCATAGGTTTGGGAGGAAGGATGGAAAAAAATGTTTGATGTCAGGTACAATATAGAGAGGAAGGTATTTATACAAGTTGACTTGTTGGATTGGAGGATTACGGAGAATAGGTTTTGCAATAGAGGTGACTTTGTAGGTTTTTTGAATTATATTTTTTTTGGTGGCCATCGTATAATGAATTATGGTGAATTTGATATGGGATGCCGAAGAGCAAGTCCAAATAGTCAAGTTGGGGAACATTGCATTTGATTGGTCCGAATGGATTTTTGACACATGTTATGGTAGAGAATTTAATACCTAGAAGGAAATGACCATTTTGTTGTACCCAATTCAGGTGATAAGGAAACAGATGAGGTTTGGTGGGAGAGATGAAGAAGAGTTACAATGTCTTGGGATATGATATTTTTTTGGTTGTCATTATTGAGGATGATTATGGCTAGTTGGTTTTTCAGTTGAGTAAAAACAATATTTTGAGTATAAATAATTTCTAGTCCTAAGAGTAAGGAAGGGTCTATTGTAGTAGAATTATGAGAATGATTGTTTTTGGTTGAAATGAGGGGTTAGGATATGGAAAAATCATGGGCATGTTGAAATTACTTTAATAGTTGTTCATCATTGTATAGAGTTTTAGGGGTGAATTGGCACTCCAAGGCATGATAAATAGAAGCATCACTATCGTTGGATTTGTGGTAGTGACACCAAGAAGGAGGTCCAAAAGATGAACGAGGCTAGGGGTAGGGTTAGAATCAGAGGAGGATTGTGCCAATGTATTATTGAAAGGAGTATGAGAAGGAGAAGGGTGAGGAATAGGGAGAAGAGGCATTTTTTAAAGTTTATGTTCCAACGTGAGGGAACATGGGAAAGATTAGTCTAAGGTGGTTCTATCAAATAGAGCTTCTTGACATGTCAAAATATCACTGAAAAATCATAATTAAAATTGATAATAAGTACCTCTTTAGAATATGTGATCTTGACTTCGATCCAGTAAGCATCTTAGTATATTATTGGATTTTTAAGCTTGGGGCTTGTTGCAGCTACAACCATCTATACATAAATTTCTAAACACAACTAAGTGGGTAAAAATGTTTTCTTAGGGAAAGAAAGAAAGTGATCCATGGTGATGCACCTAGAATTGGAACTAGCTAAATTTTTCTAATTGAGTTCAATGTTAATATGTGTATCTTCAATGTGCTATTGCAACCATTCTTGTGCCACAACTTCAAGAGAAGCAATAATTTATCTTCATTCATCCATTCACAAGTCTTGAACTATGTTGTTGTCGAATCCATGATTCTAGCAATTCACCTTTAATTTTCTCTCTATACTTGGGAAATGAGATGCACTTGTCCAACTAGAAGTTAGAGGTGGGAATCTTAGATTGTCATTTTAGGGTCTTTGTGAGAGAAAATTAGCAATATATTGAATGATGTTGGAGATAGGAGATTCATTTTCATCTCATGAAATTTTCCTTATTTGAGGCATTTTGTGAAGAGAGGATGGTGAAAAGGCCACACACTATTGTAAGAGGACGTCTAAGGTGGGAATGCAACCCTTAAGAATTTAGATGTTATTGAAAATCAAATTGTTAAGTAGGATTTGGAGCTTAGAAATATTGATATAGAAAGAAAATAATTCCTAGGAAAATAGATGTATATCATTTTCATTAAAAAAAGATCTTGGTGAGAGGGCATGCTCCAAAATGGAACTAGATTTAAAGAGATGAAGAGATGAAACAAAAAAAATGAGATAAGATTTGGGAATGAGGTCATATAGGTTTTGTGTTTGAAAAATATGTAGGTGGGAGGGTGTTCTCAAAAAATGACTTTGTTATGAGAAGTAATGCATGAGAAATAATGTGTGTGGGATAGGAGGGTGGCCTCAATAATATGTGTGGGATGGGAGGGTGGCTTCAAAAATCCAACACCAGAAGAATGTAGGTTAGGATGAAGTTGTTGGTTTTGATATAAATTGATGAAACTAAACCCAAAATCATAGAAGAAAATAAAAAATGAAGGATAAAATAGAAAAGATACTAAATCTTTTCAACTACTAAAAAGTCTTTTATAATTCCACAATAAATCTACTGAAAATCATTTTCTAACTTAAAAAATAACAATTTAAATGCACATAGCTTACTATTTAAAGAAAAGATAAATAATACATATGCACATAATTAGAAGGATGAAAGATACCACTTATTCCACATCACATCATAATATTGTAAAATGTTGTAAAATGAAGTAGAGCATGTATACCATTACAAGAATACATGATTTCCATGTAGTCTCAATTTAAGGGACACTCACACTATAGGAATGAGTAGGAAGGTGATTAAAAATGTTCACGATGTAAATTGTTTGAGTGTTGGTAATGGTGAATGAATAAGGAAATTTTATGGTAAATAAATTTAATGACTAAAACTATAAGATATAGAAGATGTAAATGAAAGACTATTTGTATCAAAAAATATATTGTTATCATAGGTTGGAATAACAAAGAAGTCGGTGACCATGAAAGATGAAGAATGAAGTATTCCTACACTAGAAATAATAAGGTTAATCTTAGCATCCTTACTGACCTTCAATATTTAAAAAGAAAAGAAAATGGAAGATGTGATGAAGGGAATTGATACATTGTATGAAAAACACTCAACCTCCAAGAAGGTATTTATTATGAAGAGATTATTTAATATAAATATGTTAGAAGGTGGGTCTGATCATTTAAATGAGTTTAATAAGGTCAAAATTTTATGTTATGTAGGAGTAGACATTGATGATGAGGTTAGGGATATTTTAATATTTTCTTGAGATACACAAAGTTTGAATATCTTAGTCATGGTTGTGATTAATTCTATATCTTGTTAAAATAATTTAAAATTTGATGATGTTGTTAGTGTTAACCTTACCAAGAAAATACAACAACACAAGTAAGACATGAGGTAATGCTTTGACTATAGAGAATAGTGGAAGACAAAGGGAGATATGAAAGATTCTAGAGAATTATGAAAAGTATAAGAAGATAAGATCCAAATCTAGAGGGATATTGGAATGCTGGCATTGTCGAAATGAAGGACACACGAAGAAATACTTTTGGTTTATAAAAGGAAAACAAGATGATGGACAATAGGAGAAATCAAGCAAATGTAATAGGTGATCTTTTGCAAGATGATTTAATCCTTAAATCCTTTTATTAGATAATATTGTTGATTCTTGGGTGTAGACTAAAGGGATTGATTTCATGCCACAACCCATAGGAAATATTTTCAAGATTATGTTCAAGGTGATTTTGTATAGGTTTATTTGGGTGATGACATACCACGCAAAAATTGTTGGGTAAGGTATAAATAACATTTAATGAAAGAGGTGAAGCACATTCCTTAGTTTAAAAGAAATATAATTTCAATAGGACAGTTGGATAGGGAAGGAAATGTAGGTACATTTATGAGAAATTCGTGGAAGGTCACTAAAGGATCACTCTGATAGAAAAAGGAGAGATGTTAGGTATATTGTATTTATGTGTTGGTAAAGTTGATTATTCTTTTTAATTAGTTTTCATAGGAGCATATACAACATTATGGCATCACATGCTTGGGTACATTATGGGATGCACATTCTTAACTCAAGGAATTTGTTTCTAGATTAGAAGAAGGTGAATGTGGATTTCTGTGAGCATTGTTCTTATGGAAAACAAAAGAGATTTGTATTTCTCGGAGTTGGGATGGAAATGAAGAGTCAAAGTTTATTCCTTGTGAATAAATATGTATGGGGACTGAATCAATTATTATCTCTTGGTGGTTATTATTATTATGTTACTTTTATTGATGATGCAACTCTAAAAAAATCGGTTCATTGCATTAAAAAAAATGATGATTTTAATAAATTTAAGAAATAGAAATCTTTGGCTGAGAATCAGATAGGAAATAAGTTGAAGTGTCTTGATTAGAAAATTGAGGAAAAAAATGTAGCAAGGAGATTGATAGTATTTTTTTATACCATGGGATTCATGGAGAGGAGGTGTTTCAGAAAGGATTGACATGACAATCATGGAACATGCATGGGATGAAGTTGTGGATACTTTTGTTAACTTGATAACTTGATAAATACAGGGCATTCTAGTTTCTTGGATGGTGGCATTCTAGTGAAGGCATGGATAGGGGAAAAGGTAAACTACTTATTTTTTAAGACTTTCAGTTGTGAATCTTTTCTCCATATTGATAAAGAAAATAAAGAAAATATTGAGGAAAAATCCAATAAGTGTACTTTATGAAAATAAAAAAATAATCAAGAGTAGAGATGTGATATTCAATAGGAATGTAATGAATAAATAGTGCTTGATGGGATTACAGAAAATGAAATCCGAGAGGTGCAAAAATATTAAAATGTTCAAGAAAAACAACAAGAATAAGAATCTCAATCTCCTACAAGAAGATCAACTAGGATAACTAAACCCACTCGATGATATTTCCCTTCAATGTATTACTTGTTGTTCATTTATTATGGTGAACCAATAGAAACTAGAGAGATGAGACAATAAGGAACAAAAGAGGAGATGGAATCTTTGGTACATAACCAGACTTGAGATTTGATTTCATTCCTTGTAGTTAAAACAAAATTGAAGAATAAATGGGTTTATAGGTTGAAGGAAAAATATAGATGCAAGGAGAGGTACAAGGCTAGAATTGTTGTAAAGAGGTTTGCACAAAAGAGAGGTATATATTTTGATGAAATTTGTTCTCCTATTATTTAAATGACTTCAATTAGAAATATTTTAAGTCTAGTGGAAGTGGAAGATTTGCATCTTGAATAGTTGGCTATAAAGACAAATTTTCTCCATGGGGATTTGGAATAAGATATTTATATGTAGTAGCCATAGGGCATGAGTTCAAATGGAAGAAGGGCTTGTATGGCCTAAAGCAGGCTTCAAGGAAGTGGTATTTTAAATTTGACATGTTTTGATTGAATATTGTTATAGTACATGTCATTCTAACCACCTGTTTTTTTTTTAAGAGACTAGATAATGGAATTTATATTATCTTGTTGTTGTATGAATATGGCATGCTTGTTGCAAGGTATAACATGCAAGATATAAATGCATTCAAATTAAAATTATCTAATTCATTTGAAATGAAGGATTTAGGTGATGCAAAGTAAATCTTTGGTATGAGAATGACAGGAGATCAGAAAAATTGGAAATTAATGTTATCTCAAGGTGAGTGCATACATAATGTATTGGAAAGGTTTCAAATGCAGTATGAAAAAACAATTAGTACACCTTTTTCCAGTCATTTCAATGGACTAAAGAGATGTATCCCAGGACACGTAAGGATATACTACATACCCAAGGTTTTGTACTCAATGAAAATTGAGAGCTTAATGTATGTAATGGTGTGCACAAGGTTGAATATTGCACATGTAGTGGGGGTTGTGGGTACTTATATGAAAAATCAAGGTAAAGAGCATTGGAAAGAAATAAAGTGGATACTTAGGTATTTTGGAGGTATCACTAGTCAAGCATTATGTTTTGGACATTCAAGCACTCTTCTATAGGGTTATGAAAATTTAGATATGATAGGTGATATCAATAGTACGAGGAGCATGCCAAGGTATGTTTTTATTGTATGTGGAACAAAAATAAGTTGAACTTCAAAATTACAAAATGTTGTTGTGCGTTCAATAACCAAAACAAAGTATGTTTTTTCTATAGAGGCTAGTAAAGAGATGGATTGGTTATAGAGGTTTATGAAGGAATTGGGAAAGAAGTAGGAAAATATTAGGTTGTACAGTGATAGCTAGAGTTCCATTCATATTACAAAGAAATCATCCTTTTATTCTAATACTAAGAATATACAATTCAGGTACCATTTCATATGATCATTGTTGGAGGATGAACAATTGAATGTGAAAAAGATAAACACTAGTAAAAATCTTGCATACATGTTAACTAAGGTAGTAACCATGGAGAAACCCAGTTCCTTGTCAATTTCGATTGGTCTTCAAGCATTAAGATGAAGATGAGAAATTCGAAAGATCTAAAGATTGGAGCATAGTGCAGTACCGATGGATTTTTTTTTATAAGTGTTAAAGTGGGAGATCATCTATAAGAAATTACATTTCACAAACTAAGAAGGAAAAAATAAAATGCTACATTGTAGTAATAAAACATTATATGTTTTTAGTGCTAAGTAAATGAATATCAATACTTCCATGTCACTATGTTATTATTTCCTAAATTTAAATGAGAATACGTGAAACCATGTTGTTTGGGAGATGCTACAAAATAATTTAGATTTCATATTAGATTCCATAAATTAGATCAACAAATAATTAAGAATTTAATATTAAGATTTACTTCGTTTAAGTATACCAAGTAAAACCATTATTTGTATGCTATTAATGTATAACATTGATGTGACTAGATATGATATTATTGATGAATTTACATAGATGGATAAAACAAGTAATGACATGACTTAATGTGCAATTACATGAATCTAGGGTTAAGATGGATCTATGTATGCTATATAAATAATGTAATTGTATCACTACTACATATGGGCGGATTTTTCCATGAAACTTTTCCACATTTCTTACATTCGTCGAAAAATATGTAGTAAGTTGTAACTCCATGTTGTTATGACTACAAGATATTCAACGCAAAAGCAATATTTCTTTTCCGGTAGGAAGGAAACAATGACAACAGTTAAACAACACAAATTGAAGATGAACATAATGAAGATGAACATAATGCACGCAGATCGGACATAAGACAACAATGACTCAACATACTATCACATCATGCAACTGGAAAAAACATGCGATAATCAATAGACATATAAAAATGACTACCCACCCGACACAAGAAAGACAATGCCTACAAGCTAAAGGTCAACATCAACAAACATGACATAATGGCTTCGAAGAACAATAACTAGAACCTCTACGGTGCGCAAAACCAAACACCTTAAGGTGTTACAAAACCAAGTACCAACATCCATTACAACGAACAATACGCCCACATCGGGAAGCTCAAGACTCTGGCCAAGTTATCATTTGCATCTATCCATCAGGGAGCACAATGATCCCCTCATTAGGAATCATGCGGTCACAAGGCAATAGGCATGGCAGTAACCAAGGTGCAACATAACATATCTAGACCATAACCCAAGAAAAATTCAACGCGCTAGGAGACCGAATTAACTGTCAAAACATGAAGATTGTACCCAAGCACCCAATCGACAACTCAATAAGACACAAGGGAAATATGACTACTACAATAGTCATACATCACCTTAAATTCCAAAGAATCCTACATCAATCTCTACACATTAAAAATAATTATTATCAAAACAAATAGTTCATTGTAACTATTTTCCAATTCCAAATATTAGATAAGTATTTTCCTAAGGATGAATTTGCTATCTTTTAAACTGAAATAAATATGGAACTTGTCTTTTAACACAATATAGAACATGTCTTTTAAACTGAACTCACTGTCTTTTAAACTAAAACAAATATGAACATGTCTTTTAAAACAATATAAAACATGTCTTTTAAACTGAATTCGTTATGTTTTAAACTGAAACAAATATGGAACATGTCTTTTAAAACAATATAAAACATGTCTTTTAAGAATGAATTTGTTATCTTTTAAACTGAAACAAATATAATAAAATCATTGTCTATGGAACGCGGATAGGATCTATATAATAAAATCATTGTCTAATGGAACGAAGATAAAATCTATAAAATAAAATCGCTATCTAATGGAACGCAGATAAAAAATTTGTCTATATAATCTGTATAACAAAATCACTATCTATATAATCTATAAAATAAAATCGCTATCTATGTCAAACACAGTCGACATACAATCATTGCCTATATATAAATGGGTGTTAGGAATTGATATTTCTGTCCAACAAATATATCACTAACTGTTAAGAAGTGGTTGTCTATCAATATGGATATGTTTTCTACGATATCGTTGTATATCAAAGAATTCTTTATGTTTTTAACATATATAAATTCATAACTAAAGAAAATAAAAACCATAACTAGAATGTTGTGTAAAAACAATAAGTCGTTGTCTACAACCATAGTGTTGTCTTTTAACAAGTCTCTTGATAAATCTACTGATAAAACTATTAATAATTGTATTGATAAATCCTATGATATCGCTCGGTAAACACATAACATTGTTGTTTATTAGATGAATGGTATCATTATGCATTCCATACATGAAATCGTTGTTTATTAAATGCATGAAATTGTTGTCTATTAAATGAGTGGTATCGTTTCCTACTAAACACATGATATCTCTGTCTATTTCACACATGATAATGTTGTTTAATAAATGATAATGTATCTCTTGAAAGTCGTTTTCAACAATCCATTAAAAAGGCAGACATGTCATAAGGGAAAAATGCAATTAAGTCATTGAAAATCATTGTCAACAATCTATTGAAAATCCCTGTCAAATATTCATTAAAAATGTAGACATGTCATAAGGAAAACACAAACCATTCATTGAAAATCGTTGTCAACAATAAGATCCATAACTATGATAAATAAATATTGTTGTGTAAATATGATTTATATATATAATCGTTGTCCAAATGTATCACTGTGTATATCGTTGTGTGTATCGCTTTCCATAACTATATGATATAAAGTTTAAAGTGATAACCCATCACCGTGTTGTCCATCATATGGATAAAAATGCAGTCACACATAGTCATAAAAATGCAGTCACACATAGTCATAAGAACGAAGTCACACATAGTCATATTTAAGATACAAACACAGTCACACATAAAAAATAGTGATAATCATTCACAAAGAAGAACGCAAAGATTACTCATTTAGAAGTGAGTCATTCAAAGACGCAAAGATATTCATTCACAAAAAAATGAAAGGATTTGTCATTCCTAAAACAAAGAGATTTATCATTCAAGCGTGGAGACTTATCAAAATAGGAAAACATAGAGATAAGTCAGGGATATATAGTTGGGAGAAAATTTATCCTTCACTTATTATCCATGCACAGGAAAGTAGGGCATTTAACCTTAAACACCAGAGTGAAGACAATCAATCAGGCTCCTGGCCGACTGCTCATACAAAGACTAATAACTTAAGGATAAGGGACAGAAGATAAAAACACTATTTTTCTTCATATTAAATCAATAAAAAAAAACGCAGAGAAGTCATTGCAATCATATTTTGGGTTCACCATGGGAAATCGCTTAAAAAAAATGATCATAAGGATAGGATGACTCTAAGTTCTCTGATCATAAAACATTGGGTTCAACAAGACAATTTGTTGAAAGATAAAATCAAATCTCTAGATATTTTTACGCTAATTAAACATAAATTTTAACACAGTAGAAGTACATTATTGAAGGCATAGGAACAATATTTAAACTGCCATTCAATACAATATACACATGCATAATGTAGGCAAAATCAAAAGATCTGAGTCATTGTCTCGCACACACTTCATCCAACTCCCACTTGCCGACTGATGTGAACTCACCGGTACCTCCCAACCAATGCTAGGGGTAATCTTCTTCCCCCTATTCCCCCCGAGCCACAATGGGGCCACACACACAATACTAGAGAATGATATCACCTATCTCACTTTGCAAGTTCAAGATACCACTTGTTACCCGAGCTAGTTATCCCAACTCCCACAAGAGAAATTTCAGTCAAGATAAAATTTCAGCAGCGTAACGTTACGCAAAAATATGAGATCCATACTCTGCCTCCTCCATCCTTTTTATAGAGTTTTTAAGTAATTAGTTTCCCAAATTATTATTAAATTCCTTTTTCATTTAATTAATTTCGAAAAACCTCCCCCATACACATGTCGCTCGATCCCCTAGTTGCACCAGAAAATCAATTTTTTTTAATTAATTAATATTCCTATTTCCCTCATACACCTAAGAGCATTCCTAAAAACGTTCCTCGGTGTCCCAAAATTCCCTTACAATTCTTAAATGACTTATGCCTTAATTAATTACTAGTTGAGTTCATAAATGGAAAGTTCCAAAGGCTAGATTCCTTATTGATGTAGGAGTATCAGTGCACCTCAGCAATGCGCCAACATTCTAGCACATCAACATGCATTTCAGAGAGGGAGAGGCATTAACCCTCCCATTTTTAAATTCGAAATATGATCCTATATGGGTCCATGCTGTAATATTGAGTGAAAACAAAGCCATATATTTGAACACGCAGAAGATAAGGTCACCTTTAATGACTGATAGGTTGATGGCTCTAGGTTCAATTCAGACTATATGGCCATTTATGAAACTTCAATGTAATAGATGAGGTTAGGTAAAGGAGAGAATAACCTCATAGATCCCTCTTTTGTAAAATGAGAGAGAGAGATCTTAGAACAGAGGTATTAGAAGCGGTACTCAGGATAGAGTTAGAATAGGAGAAAGAACTAGGACTCTGTTGCAATCCAGTTTTGTAAAAACATTTGTATAGACACACAAAGATAATAAAAAAGTAGGTTTTCTTACACATGGTGTGTTCATTGTTATGATTTTATATGGCATTCGTGTTTTGAATGTATGAACTGGTGAAGTGTTGTATAAGTTTCAATTTTTTCTCACCTTTGAGTTTCGAGTGGAAGGAGTGTGTTGATAGAGGTGAGTTAAGCTCAGAGAAGCTCAGGAGAGACAACATTGAACCTTCATCAGCAAAAGTGCAAGGAGTGCATAGGAAGAACTCTGTGTTGAGTTCAGAGAGAAACCGAGTTACTAAGAATTTTGTAGAGCTCTACCAAGTAGGCATCGAGCGGGTGAAAGTGTGCACAGAGAGAAATCTTGTCAAGTTCAAAGAGAATATTATCAAAGGAAGATACTCATGGAGTTGTTGAACAACCTATGGAAAGTCTTTGTAAGGTGTTCATTGAGCGGAAGGTTGCGAGTAGGGAAAAATTTCTCCTTTGGAAGGAAAAAAAGGGCAGAGACCCTTAGGAGACTGAGTATATCAAAAGTATTAGAAGAGATAATGCAATGAGTGCATTGGAAGTAGACTTATTCTAAGTCCTAAATCTTATAAGATACAACACGTTCAAGAGAACAAGAGAGACCTAGATAGTTGGGTTCACAATAGAAAGTTCAAAGGTCAAAGCCTTTGAACACTAAAAAAATATTCCAAGGCGGAAGAAGTCAAAATCTCAGGAGGAGGAGTGACAACAACCATCTGATCAGTTGTGGAAGGGATATTTAACCATTATATCTACGTCCAGTGAACGAAGGAAGCACAGAGGAGAGGAACAAACCCAATCCGTTGGATCTGAGTGCAGAGGACCAACAACCATTGGATGTCAAGGTAAGTGCACAAGACTTAACCCTTATGTGCATAGGAGAGTGGACTCATCAAAGTCCTGAAGTCCCAAAGTCAACAGGGACTGTCCATCGTCCAGGGCGACAAGTGGCGAAAGATCTGCATTTTTGGGTGAAATCACTCTGAGAGGAATGAGTGCGCAGGAGTTGGAACTCTCTAAACCCAAATACCTGAAGCGGATAGAGGCTGTCAGATCAAGGGGGAGAAAGGAGTCAAGAGATCGTGTGTTTCAGGTGAAAGAACTCTAGGAGAAATGAGTGCATAGGATTTTGAAACTCCCGAACCCTGAATTGGCAAAGCACCGAAGAGCCGAAGGGCCGAAGAGAATTTGAACTATCAGATCCAGAAGGGAACATGGTGAAAGATCATGAACTTTGGGTGAAAAGAATCCACAAGAATACAAAGGATGAAAGTTTGAGATTGTCAAATCCTGAACAACCGAAGTAGTTGGTTGCCATTGATATGGGTTGGACATGTGTTACCAAATCGTGAACTTCAAAGGATCATACTACGGGGTTTCTGAGAAGTTTTGTTTTGAAATATCCTGAAGTGACGAAGCCTGAATAATTCAGGGAAGTAGATCCCAAAGGAAAGGACATGGATCATTGATCTTCAAGCGGATACGTGGAGGACGAAGATTCACATCGTTGGACAGCCATTGAATCAGGGAGGATATGTGTCAGAGGATCAGACTCTCTGGAAGGATTCACTCTGGAGATTTTTGGTGGTTGAGATTTGAGATCCTCGAAGGCCAAAGTCTTGAGTGGATGACAATCGTTGATTTGGAAGCAAACGCATGGCACCAGATATGGAATTCTGGGTACGGAGCACTCCAGAGGATAGTAGAGGGTGAAAGCATCGAATTCGTGAAGGAGATCTTAATCATTGATCGAGGAGGAGGTCAAAGGACCGTTGATTTGGTTGAGGAGGCCAAATTCCTAAAACAGGAGAAGAACCGTCGATTGAATAGGACGGGTGGCAGATGATTTTCCATTTTGGAGAAATCTCTTTAGAAGAAATGAGAGTTTGAGAACTAAAACGCCTGAAGGATAGACTCACGAAGGATATCCTAACTAGAGATTTAGGGAGACAGGTGACAGAAGATCTTTCACTATGGAAGATAGCTGCTGAGAAGGAAGAAAAGTTTGAGAGTTGAAACACTCAAAGGGTGGAGAGTCAGAATCAACAACAAACGTTGATTTGAATGGGTGATACGTTTTGACAAATCGCATAGATCTAGGATCATGTGTAGAAGGAGGATAGATAGCAGTCGCTAATCACAGATCATCGTCAAAAGTAATGTATCGATGGATGGGAAGGATTGTGGGTTAAGGACATGCCCAGACATTAATTCTTCCTGAGCGGGCCGCAATTGGAACCACAGCTTTAGAAAAGGGATACATGGCAGATCGATGTTGATTTTGGGGAAAAAAGCAGGCTGGTCTAAAACCACTCTTTCCTACACCCGCAATCGCATAATTCCACAAGGTCGTACCCGAGGGCGATATGAAGGAAGGGGCTAATGGAAAAAATGTGATCGCCTGAAACTCGGTGTTTTGGAAGTGCTCAGGGATAGCCCACAATTCTGTGAGAAGTTGCACACAGAAGGAAAGGGTCATGTGTATAATGGTTTTGGGTTCAATCAGTAGACCAAAGAGTTGATTCGACTCACAAGAAAGAAAGATCCTAGACCAGGAGGTCGCAAAACCCCAGGAGGGGAGGGGCGTTGCATCAGGTGGTATTGAGGCCATAATTTTCCTTGCAGACAGCAAGAAAAAGGAGAGATGGTGATAGGAGATACTCTAATACCAGTTGGTATTAGAGCTTATATTTTCATCTGTATATTTCAAGCGAAAGAGAAAGAGGTAGAAGAAACTAGAGAAGAAATAGCATGATTACGTCAGGTGGTGTCAGAATTTGAATTTTCCTATAGGAAGCATGTGAAAGGAGGAAACAAGGTATTAATGTTGTATGAGAAGGTTGTTTCATGTGTGCAACATCAAAAATTTAAACAAACAGGTGATTTGTGAGAGAATATGGAGTTTTTATCACATGTAGAGTGACCCGTAGGCTTTCCAGGAGAGTAGGTAGAAAGTAAAAATGGCTACTGAACGCCATGAGCATGGTCGAAGAGAAGACCGCAAGAAGAAATGTAATCCAGAGATGGATATGGAGCTCAATGACATAAGAGAAAGGATGGAATATCTAGCATTGAGGATGCAATGAGAGGCAAAGATACACGGGAGGTACGAATGTCCTCTGAAGAGGAAGGCAAAATGGTCTGTTCAAAAGTTGTTGGCTAGAAAGCAGTAACAAGAGTTAAGAAGGTGGTTGAGGGAATTAGAAGATATCAGTGACACATAGGAGGAACTGATTCACATCTGTGAACCAGAAATTGGGAGACACCTGAGTGATGAGGAGGAGATGAGATCAGTCAAAGATTTCATAAACTTCCAGGTGGGAAGAAATGGACTTCCAAGTTTTCAGGTGGGAAATGGAAAGAGATCAGTCGAAGGTATCATATATTGCTAGAGGAGCAGTGATGAAAGTTCAAATTTCCAGGTGGGAAATGAGATGGGATCGGTTGATATCATAGACTGCCAAGTGGGCAGAAGAGAAGTCCCAAATTGTCAGGTGGGCAGGGGGAAAGAAATGAGAATGTCAGAAAGTCTCAGGAGCTCAGAGGTGGGTTCACATCAGCAAAGAGTGTTGATAGGTGAAGGTTCATGTGGATTTGTTTACCATGTGAATGAAGATGATGAAAAGTTAGAAACTCTCACCATCCAAAAGGAGGATCAGAGGAGGATTTTGATTATTGGAGGGATCAAGAAATTCCTACCAAGAATCCAAGTAGAGGCCAATGCACATGATGAGAGTGCATCAGAAAAAGAAATAAATCCAGTAGAAACTATCAAAGAGGAATAAATGGAGCAGACATTGATGTCTACCCCAACAAAAGAAGAAGAGAATTCGACAAAATTGCTCAAAATTTTTAGCCAGGAAGTTGAACAGGAAATGACTATAGCACCAGAACCTGCAACAAAAGGAGAAGTAGACAACATAGATTTTGCTGAACTATATGAAGAATTGGAAGCCCCTGAGAGAAGGGTAATGGTGAAAATCTTGCACATCGAACAAGCTAAGTTGGAGACAGATGGAGGAGCATACCAGCCTAAGGAACAACCAGAAGAAGTTGGACTTGAAAAAATGCAAGAGGAGATGAAAGAAGGTAATTTGTCAGAGAAGGAAGATGAGAAAAACCTCAGTGATGATACTGTAGAACTGGAGTTTGCATCAGGATGGAAAACTAATGCCACTGAAAAAGAAGACGACATGGGGGATCAAGATGATCTACCCACTGGTAAGGAAGACTTGTAGCCGAGAAGAATGCATAAGAAGAGCCAACCACTAGAGCAACTGGATAATGTGATAGAGGAAATAAGAAGGCTGATGTTGAGGTCAACAGAAGAAGTGAGCAAAGGGAAGTTGAACATGGGAGAACCTACAACAATGAAAGGGAAGAAGAAGAAGAAGAAGAAGAAGAAACAACGACATAGCTGGAGAGGAGCAAGAGGACAAATCCAAGGAAGAGTTTGGGATACAAGAGGATTTCAACATTGGGGAAGAGGAACTCATGAGAAGGAGCTCATGATTTTCCTAGCAGTGGATTATGATGCAGGAGCATCGCTCCACCTCAACAACGTGCGAGAATTCCAGCACATCAACTCACATTTCAGGGAGGGAGAGACATTAACCCTCCAATTTTTAAATTCGAAATATGATCCTACACGGGTCCATGTTGTAAGCTTGAGTGAAAACCAAGCCATATCTATGAACAGACAGAAGATAAGGTCGCCTTTACTGGATGACAGGTTGATGTCTCTAGGTTCAATTCAGAATAGGTGGGCATTTATGAAACTTCAATGTAATAGATGAGGTTAGGTGAAGGACAGGATAAGCTCGTAGAGCCCTCTTTTTTAAAATGAGAGAGAGATATCTTAGAAGAGAGGTCTTAGAAGCAGAACTCGGGATATAGTTAGAATAGGAGAAAGAACTGGGACTTTGTTGTAGTCCAGTTTTTGTAAAACCATATGTATAAACACACAGAGATAATAGAAAATATTTTTTTCTTGCACATGGTGTGTTTATGTATTTGTGTTCATTGTTATGATTTTATATGTCATTCATGTTTTGAATGTATGAACTGGTGAAGTGTTGTATAAATTTCAATTATTTCTCACCTTTGAGTTTCGAGTGCAAGGAGTGCATATTTGTCCACAAGGACTGCGTCGACAAAGATGATTTAACCTTATAGAAGCTCAGGAGAGATATCGTTGAACCTTCATCAGTAGAAGTGCAAGGAGTGCACATGAAGAACTCTGTGTTGAGTTCAGAGAGAAACCGAGCTACTAAGAGTTTTGTAGAGTTGTGCTAGGCATGCATCGATCAGGTGCAAGTGTGCACAGTGAGAATTCTTGTCAAGTTCAAAGAGAAGAGTATCAGGGGAAGATACTCACAGAGTTGTTGAAAACCCTGTGGAAAATCTCAACAAGGTGTGCATTGAGCAGAAGGTTGCGATGAGGGCACAAAGTTTTCCTTTGGAAGGAAACAGAGCGCAGAGAACCTTAGGAGACTGAGTATATCAAAAATATCAAAAGAGATAATGCAAGGAGTGTGTGGGAAGAAGAATTATTCTAAGTCCTAAAGCTCGAAAGAGAAAATGCATTCAAGAGCACAAGAAAGATCCAGATAGTCGGGTTCGCAGTACAAAGTTCAAAGGTCAAAAATTTTGAACACGAACAAAATATTCCAAGGAAGAATTCAAAATCTCAGAAGGAGGAGTGACAGCAACCGTTTGATCGGTTGTGGAAGGGATCCTAGATGGTTAGATCTACATTCAGTGAAATAAGGAATCCCAAAGGAGAGGAACAGACCCAATCTGTTGGATCTGAGCGTAGACGACTAGCAACCATTGGATACGGAGGTAAGTGAACAAGAATTAACCCTTGTGTGTGCAGAAGATTGGACTCGTCAAAGTGCTAAAGTCCTGAAATGAATAGGGATCGTCCATCATCTAGGGGGATAGGTGGAAAAATATCTGAGTTTTTGGGTGAAATCCCTCCAGGAGGAATGGGTTCACAGGAGTTGAAACACCTAAAACCCGAAGACCCGAAGCGGATAGAGGTCATCAAATCAAGGGAGATACATGCATCAAGAGATCATGTGTTTCAGGTGAAATCACTCCAGGAGAAATGAGTGCATAGGATTTTGAAACTCTCAAAGCCCAAATAGTCAAAGCGTCGAAGAGCCGAAGGGACGAAGAGAATCTAGATCGTCACATCGCGAAGGGCACATGGCAAAATATCGTGAACTCTCGGAGAACGTGAAGGATGAAATTTTGAGATCGTCGAAGTCCGAACAATCGAAGTAGTTAGGAGCCATTGATCTTGGTTGCAAATGTGTCACCAGATCGTTAACTTAATGTGACATCCCCAAAATTAAAGTATTTTTGAAATTTAAAATTCGTTGGAAATTATTTTGTTTTTAGTAAATTCGAATTTTGAAATTATTTTGCCATTTATGTCAATTCCAAATTTCAAATTTGATAATTGTAATTAAATTATTATGACTGTTGGGCAGAGACCTGATTTGACCCAACTGACTATTTGACTTGACACTTGTATGAAAACATAATATTTTATATTGATTGCAGGAGGACAAATGGAACAACCATGTTAAAATTAGCTGACCATGACTCCATGAGTGGGGAACATGTTGGAACTACCATTGGGCTGATTATTACAAGGGGCAAATCAAAGATTTGACCATTGGCAGCCCCTGAAAATCAGGGATTTAGAAAGTTGCGAAAATTCCCAAGGGGGAAAGAAAGACCTAGGAAAAAGGATCATTGTGTTAAATAAGGATATGTGAGGAGGTAGGACACTACCTAGTATGTGGGAAAGAGACTACTGCTAGTTTTAGTTCTTGTTGTTATGAACACTACTGATTGAGTGTGATGCAAGAGGAGTCTGTGAAAGAGATTGATGAGGAGGATTTTTTCGAGTTAGCCCTCATGGATTCATGATTAGGCTAGGGGGTGGATTGGGCAAGTGAATTTGATTGCCCTGTCCTACGGTTGGGAGGAACATGGTTGTTCCCTTTGTCTTCCTCGCGAAGCGATCCAGATATGCATTCTATCTCCTTCTCTGTTTAAAATGACTAAATTGGTTTAATGGAATGTATCTATCATTTAGAATGGAATAATATTATGGATGAATTATGTCCGTCCTTGTGAAGCATAAAAATTATTGAATGTCATCAGACTTAGTACTGAATAATTTTTTTGACTTAAAGCACAGAATGAATAATGAAATTCCTTTTCCTTACTTGTGTTACATGAAGAATGTGTGTGACCAATTCT
>JZKD02S0448451.1:202939-217561 GCA_000966675.3 Picea glauca
CTTCCAACCCATTCCCCTGAGGGTAGTAGGCTGTGGAATTCCCCAAGCCAATGTGGTAGTGATTGCAGAAATCAATGAGTTTCTTCGACTGAAAGGCAGCTGCATTGTCAGTAATAATCTTTCTAGGACAACCAAAACAAGACAAAATATTATTTTCAAGAAATTTAATAATAACAGAGTCAGTGGCTTGCCTGCTTGGTACAGCCTCGATCCATTTGGTAAAGTAATCAGTGGCAGTGAGAATCCACCTATGTTGGCCTGAAGACGGAGGGTGTATTTCACCGATGAAGTCGAGTCCCCATTGTTGGAAAGGAGCCTCTACTGAAATTGGTTTAAGAGGTAGAGGGAGGAGTTTCCTTTTACCCTCAAACAGTTGACACTGGTGACATGATGTTACTTTCTGATGTACATCTACAAACAGGGTGGGCTAGTAAAATCCAGCTCTGAGTATTGTGTTGGCTGTAACCTTCCAATTCAAATGGCCACCACATTCTCCTGCATGAAACTCCTGCAACACTTTGTCAGCTTCATCTTTGAGTAAGAAATTTAAAAGAATACCTGCAGGGTCTTTCCAGTATAAATTTCCTTCTAGAATACAAAATTTCAGAGCCTCCAACTTTAAAAATCTAGCTTTAGTTTTAGTTAAACCAGGGGGAGCATGTAAATTCTGTAGGACAAAAATGAGGTCTACATACCATGGAGAGTTTAGAAAAACCTCTCTAACGCTTGGAGTCGCCATCTCTCCCTGTTCATATTCCACATCTAGAAAATTAATGTCAAGAGCCTGAAAGTTAGATTCAGCCATCAATATGGCCAGGCCTTGGCCTTTGATCAATTTTGTGGGCTTAATCTCTATGTCATATTCTAGAATAACTGCAATCCACTTTCCCCTTATCCCATCAGGGTTGTCTTGTGTCAAGATATCCTTTACCACCCCGTTCGGAACATAATCTATGATGTGTGAATGAAGAATATAGACCCTGAAGTCCTTTATAGCCTTTACCAAAGCAAAAGCCTGCTTCTCCATAATATTATAGTTCATGGCAGCATCTCTTAAAGCTCTGCTGAAGAAAGCTATGGGTTTCTCATACCCGTCGTTGTTCTTCTACAGTAATACAGCTGCTATAGTATGTTTAGAGGCGAAGGAAAAAAGATAGAAATCTTTAGTGAAATCAGGACTGATCAAAACTAGGGCTTATGTGAGTGCTCGTTTGACTTGTTCGAAGGATTGTCTGGACTCAGGATCCCATTTTATTTTCGCGTCCTTTTTTAGCATGTTTGTAATGTTTCGAAGGAGCTCGGCTAGATTAGGAATGAATCTTCAAAGAAAGTTATTTTTCCCTATAAAAGACTGTAGTTCTTTTATATTTCTTGGGTGTTCTAACTTTAGTATGGCTTCAATTCTGCTGGGGTCAATTCTAATTCCTTCTTTAGAGATGATATGTCCCAATAGTTTACCCTCTTC
The DNA here is from genome assembly GCA_000966675.3 of Picea glauca. NCBI lineage: Eukaryota > Viridiplantae > Streptophyta > Pinopsida > Pinales > Pinaceae > Picea > Picea glauca. The sequence goes on from JZKD02S0448451.1 coordinate 204,405, forward strand.
TAACCCAAAGAGACACTTCTTGGGATTTAATGAAATGTTGAACCTTCTACACTTTTCGAAAACTCGTCTAAGGTGTCGCAAGTGTTCATCATCAGATTGGGAAAATACAGTCACATCATCTAAATATACAACAATAAACTTACCTGATTCTTCAACGAAGGCGATATCCATTGCCCTCTGAAACGTGGCTCCTGCGTTCATCAAACCAAAATGCATCTTCACATACATGAAAGTGCCCCACAGTGTGGTGAAGGCGGTTTTTTCCTGATCGTCTGGGTGAACTAGGACTTGGTTGTAGCCTGAGAAACCATCTAACAGAGAAATTCGACTGGACCCGACCACCCTTTGCAGGAGGTAATCCATTTTAGGCAAGGGGTAATTATCCTTCAAGGATGCTTTGTTCAGATTACGAAAGTCTATGCAGAGTCTGATTTCACCAGTTTTCTTGCGTGTAGGGACTAAATTAGAAACCCACTTAGAGAAACGTAGTGGGACTATGATCTTGGCATCATACATTTTCTTAATCTCTTTTTCTATCAAGGGAAGCAACTTGGGATTTATCCTCCTAAGTTTCTGCCTAAACAGTTTCTGGTCTTCCTTTATCGGAATCCTGTGTTGTATGATGTTGGTGTCATAGGCTTTCAAATCTTCATAGCCCCAGGAAAAAATGTCTGAATATTCTTTGAATAGCTCAATGTACTTAAGCCTTTGTTCTGGGGGTAAAGATTTGGACAGTTTAACCATCCTAGGTTTCTCTTCAGTTCCTATATTGCAGTCTTCTACCTCTTTCCCATGAGCTTCTATTTTTGGTTTCTTAGCTACATCATCATTGTCAAACAGATCTTCTAAAGGGACAAGACCTCTAGGTAAAACATTGATTTTTAATTGTAAAACATCGGCATCTATTTCGTCATCTCCTAACTCTCCTGAATCTACTGTATCTACCGTATTCACATTATTCACACTCTCTATTTCAAATTCAGAATTATTTACATTCTCGTTTTCATTTTCTACATCTATGTTTGTACATTCAAAATCGTTCTTGCATTGCAAAAAGTCCTCTATCTGATCGTCATTTCCAAACACTTTCCAGTACCTGATATTATCGGGCACTGTCGGTCTGCATTTCACTTAAATAGTGTATGGGAGAGTTTGGCGGAAAGGAATATTGCAGGAAGCAGTTGACGTAGCTAATCCATCAACCAGAATATTCTGTCCCCTTGGCATTGCCTGCAAGTCCACCTCATTAAAACACTTCAAGGAATCAAGAACAGCATTCCTGTAGGCTCTAAGGCACGAGTGTTTAGCAGCATACTCACCTTTAATTTGTTTAATTATTAATTCGGAGTCACCCCTTACCATTATTTTCTTAGCACCAACTTTTTTCAACAGCTTCAGACTGAGCATTAAAGCTTCATACTTGGCAACGTTGTTAGTGCAGTGGAAATTTAACTTATAGGAATGATTTTCTGAATACCTTTTTCGATGGTTATGCAACCAGACTCCAGCTCCTGCTCCTTCTTTACTCACAGCTCCATCGAAATCCATACTCCAGAAATCAGCGGGGAAATCTCCAATGATTACATTATCCATCTTTGCTGCCTCACCTCTTTCTGGACCTTCATCTTGACTAGCTACATCTTCTATCAGCTGATTATCTCGCTCTTTTGTATCACCATCATTGTACAAGATGAACGAATCTAAATCAGAATGAGTAGAGTAAAGGGGGTAATTGTGAGGTTTCTCTTGACTGCTGACCATATACTTCATCAATGTTTCTCTGTATAACCTCCTCTGTTGTCCGAACACTGGTATAGTGGCGTAAGACATATCCAGCTGCAGGGTTCCTTTCAACTTAGCTCCCCAAGATTGGGATAGCAACATGCCATACTTTGGCAGGATGTCTGCAACCACCACGTCCATTACCATGCTCTTTGAAGGGATCTGAACCAGGGTGATGCAGAGGTCCTTAATCAGACCAATACATTTGACTTTGCTGGAGTCAAACGAGTGTAGATCTTTGTAAGGCCTAGTAACCTCCAATCCTAGTTTTTCCATTACTGCTTTAGGCATCAGATTATGTGAGGCACCCGAATCCAGCATGGCGTTATGAAGTATCAAATCATGTATGTTCAAACTAATGTAAAAGGGGGCTACATCACCGGTATTGTCTCGATCATTTACTTCAGGTCCGAAAAGGAGTTCGGGATGATCGTCAGTAAGGTTCACAGTGTCAGAATGAGTCACGGATCCAATAGTCAAGGCCTTCGTGCCTATGTCAGGTTCAATGGCTAATGCTTTTAGTACCTGTGAATGGTAACCACCTCTGCTCATCAACTCTGTAAGTGGGATAGAAATTTTAATTTTGGCCAATTCTCCCTCTAGGCTAAAAGGCGCAGGAGTTCGGGTCTGACTCGTTGATTCTGGTTGGTCCACCATATCCTTCCACTCAGAAGTACTGGGCAGATTAGCAGGTGAAACTTTGGGTTGTGACGGTATTTTCAGTATGGTGATGTTTTTCTTCACCAGGGCGTCGATTTTACCCTTCTCCAAAGATTTTTCAGCAGTGGTCTTCTCAGGAGTTTTTCCAGCAGTAGTCGGTTCAAGGGTTTTCTCAGTCTTAGCTACCTTCTGCATTTCAGTTATATTTTTAGAGGAATTTCCATCTGTCTTCTTACGTCACATATTGTATTGACGGTGCACCTCAAAAATAGCATTTTCAAAATCTTGTTGTCCTGCATCCTCGGCCTCCTCACTTACCTTTGTCTGATTTAGCAGAAAGAGTTCCTGCTCTTCTTGAGTAAGGAAAATGGCCTCATTGTCATGAATGCCCATGAGGTTGATATGAGTGTCCTCCAATTCCTCAATTACTTCTCCCCCTTTGTCAGCATAGTTTTCTTGCAGGGGAGGTCTGATCGGCTGATTAAGACCTCTCTGATCTCTTTGATCTCTTTGATCTCTTTGCCTAATTTGAGGAGGGTTTCTTCTAAAATTGGGGTTTCGAATCTGAGGGGAAGGTGTGTTGTCTCTCAAAGGATTTATGTCTGAAATACTTGTTCTTTCTATCAACAATTCCAAAGATCTGACCACAGAATCCAATTTAGAATCAGTGGTTAACGTGGAAGGTTCTTCTTTGATCGTGACTCTCCTTTATGTCCTTTGATGTGCCCTTTTTGCCAACAAATTAGCCTCCACACTAATAACACTTTTCTGCATGTCTTCAAGGGTGGCAGCATTTCTTTCTCTTAATTGGTAAGACATGTCAGCATCAAATCCATCAGGGAATTTAATCAATGCCAAACCCTAGGGAGGTTTGATTTCAGTTGGGATCGCATTATACAAATTGTTAAAACGGGTGCAATAATCTTGTACCGTCTCCCCCTGATTTCTTTTTATATTCTCATATTCTGACAATATCTGGAGAGGGTTTTTCTTTACCTCCCACCGGTCAAGAAAAATTCTCTGGAACGCGACAAGGTCAGGGATTGATGCGACAGGTAAATCTTTGAACCATTTCTTGACGTCTCTCGTCAGACTCTAAGCAAAAAGTCTCATTTGAACGTCGACTTCGTCAACTTATTGCAAATCCAAATAGTCGTTCATTTTATCCACATGTTGTTGTGCGTTTAAAGTTCTAGTGGCATCGAACTGTGGAAGTCTAGTCTGGTAGTCTTGGGGCATGGCGTGTAGCGGTGCGGCCAGCACCAAAGGGGCATACCGAGCTGCCATGACGGGTGGAGGAGGTGGTATGACAACCTGGGGGGTTTGAGAGGTAGCGACGGAAGACGAAGTCGATGAAGGACTGGGCAGAGTGGAGGTAGTGATTTGTAGTTTAGTCATAGGAGACGAGACTTCGGGGGTTCGGGGTTGCAACACAGTTGGGTCCAAGACGAGTTTAGCCACAAAGGTTTCAGACTGTGTTCTAACTAGGTTTTGTGGCGGATGAAGATCAAGATCAAGGTTTTGAAAGATATCTGATTCCCCGGAAAAGGAAGGAGGTCTATGAAGGGGAGTATAAGTCGATGAACTGGTAGCTAAGGTATTTCTCCTGAGCAACTGTTCAGGATTATCTATCGCTATAGAGGTTTCTGGATCTGGATGAGATCGAGTGTGAACTTTCTTGGGAGCCAGAACTCTTTTTGGATTATATTTATATATATATATATATATATATATATATATATATATATATATATATATATTATTTTATAGTGAAGGAGATTAGGGGAGGTTTCTAAGCTGACGTCGTCTAGCTTCCAATTGTTCCTGAGTAGCTATGTCTTGTTCAATGGATGCCCGTGAACGTTCGAGTTCTTCCCGGTTATTGACAGTTTTGAGGATTATGTCAAAAAAGTTTGACGCAATATGCGTTTGGTCCGATAGTCCGGGCTCGATATTAGGTTGCACTGCTGCAGGGACAGTCATAGAGGAACAATGAAAACAATATGTGCAGAGTTACTCAACCTCTAGACATTACTTTCTTCTTGGAGTCAAACTTTCTTTAGGGGAAGGAAGTCATGAGATTGTTAGTTTTAGTTCTTCCCCAGTGGAGTCGCCAATTATGTTAGCACTTGGTAAATTTCCTAGAGGTTGAAAAAGAAGAAATCTACAAAGGTAACCTTAACCAACCGCTTTTAAAGCTAGGATCTAGCCCTTCTAGCTTCAGAGAGGGATCTCTCTATGTGATTTAGCTTTGTTTTAATTTCAGATATTAGGCTAGCTAAAAGAACTGTTGGTTTTGTTGTAAAGGGTTTTTAAAGTTGGTTGAGACAAACTACACATCCATTGGGTTATGGGGTCGGTGTTTAATCAAATCTGAGATACAACCAGAAACGCCAAAGAAAATCTTCACAGGACGAGATAATACACTCACTGGATCTTTAATAATTTAAAAATGATGGAAGGAAGAACAGATGAGGAAAATAACTTCAACTAACAAGCAGTTAAGAATTTCTTAATTGAAGATATTAGAAGATAAACATTTAAATCTTTAGAATCAGAAATAGGGTATCAAAGATAAATACTGCAACATAACACTATTCATAAAGATTAGATTCAGCAAACAAAATGAATACGGAGAAAGAAAAACATTTAACTTAGAAAATCAATGTCACCAGTGACCATACGCAAGAATCCTGTAAAGTGCCTCTTCTTTAATAATGGTCAATCTCTTCAAAAATAGTACAGTTTGATAGCAATAGGGTGTGCGAATCAACCACCCCCTATACTTCAGAAAATGAAGTATTTATAATACAAAATACAAACGTTCCTGTCATAACTGATTAGGACGTGCTCATGATATTTTTAGTCTAACTAACTTAACTAATCAAAACTGTTGGATGACTCGATACAACTGTTTGCGGAACTTTGGGGTAGGTCGTTGGCGAGGTGCCTTCGCAACCTTTTCTGACTGGACAGGTGACTGGATTGTGACAGCTCATCTGCTAATCTAGTAGATCACACAGTTCCTCCCATCTGATATGACCTGGCATAGTGACTTTAAGAAATCTCCGATACACTTCATCCATGTTTGTATATTTAGCAAATGTAGGCTTGATGATGAATAAGTGTTTAATCTCATGTTGGATACTAATATCCAACTGCAGGGAATCCATGAATGCTTTTCCTGTGATGCTTCCCTGTATACCTGCGAACTTGGAATTTTCCTTAGACACTTCAGTCAACCTTTTCTTATAATCAGGGAGTGTCATTAATTTGTCATTAATGACCTTTAGACCAGGTAGACCCTTCTTTTGAAGAGCATCTATCTTATTGAAAAACTTTTGCATTCCTTGATCCATGACTTGAATCTTTTCCTCAAGCTGAAGCATGAGACCTCTTTTGGTCAAAACCCGTTTCACTTCCAATATAGTTTTTGTCCTTTCCTCAATCTTCAATTCTTCGAGTTCCTCCCTGGTCTTGGAATTCATGAACCTTATGATTTCATTAGCTTGTGCTGGCATGTCTCCCAGCTCCATTCTGATTTTCTCCACAGCCTGTTTACTCCTTTCGAGCAACTCATTTTGTTCAAACATGATTTGAACCATTGGCGAAATTTCATTTATGGACTTGGAAATATCTGTCCACACAATCTCCTTGACCTCGGCCAACGTCTTTCCTGCCATTGTCTGTTTCTGGAGCTGTTGTAACTCCTTCCTGATTTGTTCATTCACTTGTTTCTCTTTGGATAGACTTGTCTGGAAAGAAGTCTTTAGCTCTTGGAGATTCTCCACTTCTTTCTTAAGCCTGCTGATTTCTGACTCTTGCAAGTTCATTCTCTCCATAGACTTGGCAAGGTCTGTTGTTCCTTCTGGTAGTGGCAATGATGTTGCAGATGGAATGGATGTCGTTGTTTTTGTTGTTGTGCTCAATCCTACAATTGGGATAGCACTCAATGGAATGCCTTCCATTGGCTTTGCCTGCTCTTTCTCCTTTAGCAGTCTCTCCATCTCAGCCTCCATCTCTTTTAGCTGAGCATTATGCTCCATGAGTAACTTTAACATCTCATCCTTTTCCCCTTCCTTTTTGGCTATCTCCTTTGCATGTGGGTCCTCTGTTGGAGGGATCTTTAGCTGTTTTCTTAAGGACGTGATGTCAGTGTTTTTCTTTTTTATCATCTCTTCAACAGCCTTGATGTTCGCAAGGTCATAACCAATTTTGAGGACCAGCTCCTCCAGCATATTGATTATGTTGTCTTTCACGAAAGATGACATTTTCTCCAGCTTGAGTTGGGTCTGGGCATTGGTCAAAGCTACCTGAAATTTTGATGCAGAAGCTGAAGCGTGGGCCAGTGTGTGAAATACCATCTCCCCAGTTTGCTTGTGCAGATCCATCTGATCTGCTGGATGCACGTCCTTAGCCTTGAACTCAAAGGTGGCCCTTTTGTAACCTGATATCACCTTGGGATCCTGCACTTGTGCTTGGAGGTAAGCCATATGCATCCTACCCTTTTCTGTATCAAATGCCAAAAGAAGTCTATGCTGGGTTGTGGACGACTTCTTCTGGAACTGGGCATAAGTGCTGCTAGTGAGTGTCTAGTTCTTCTTCTTGATCAAGTCATATTTTTCAAAAATGCCCAACTTGGGCCCAGTCCTGCTCGGAGGAGTATCTAAGGGAGAATATGTGGATTTTAATACTGTAGTTATTCCCTTATGATGACTCGAGCCAAAAGGTAGAGTGACTGGCTTGACCCCTGTGGTGGTCGCTGTGGTAGCTAGGACCTCCTGTTCTACGGTTGCGTCAGGTGTTGAAACTGTCTTCGGCCTTTTGGAGTGAATTTGGAATTCCTCTAATGACACCTCTGTTACAGGAGGAGATGAATCATGTCGAGGCCTCTTCTCCTTGAGGACCTGAGGTGTGGTAGCGGGTAACGCACTTGTTGAGGGCACCTGTTATTCCAACATCAAAGTATCAGGCAACCATACTGTCTGATTTGAAAATTTCTCGATCTCTGGCTTGGACTCGTGAGCATACGGGGCAATTTTTTTTTTCACCCTCATATCTGAAATGATCCTGTATGGATCATAGTGCCAGATGAAACTAGTAGAGAACTTCATCTCCTTCAACATTCTATCTGCTTCTTCCCCTGCACCTCGGCTATTTCAGATGAAAGAACTTATCTGCCCCTTGATTCTCAATTGCTGTTTTTTCTTCAGGGAAACAAAATGAATGTCATCTGAATTCATTATTTGCCTAATATATTCCAATGCAAAAATCCTTACCGGCACATATCGAGATAGTTTGTAAGGCGCCAATTTGCACCCGAAAACTCTGATTTCGGTGTGATTTTGACATATATACCGGTCTCCTATATTAACATTGTCTGAGAGATGCAGAATTCTCTGGACTTCATCATTTATTCGTGGCTCAGGCATGCCACTCAACATACTTACCACCGGGTGGTAAAACTGGTCAATGAATGCTGTGAAGTCGTATTCAATAGAATTGTGTTTCAGAAGAGAATTACACACTGTGACTGGCTGGGGCCTCCCGTCGACGTCCATCTTCTGCATGGAGAAATTGAACTTGTCGGCTTGAAAATAGACGAACATGTAAGCCAGAATGGATGAATACCTGAACATGCCCTCTGTGGAGAAATTCACAAATTTTTCATGGATGTTATTGGCTAGGAAAGTGTTGTAGTCGAACTGCGTGGTCAGTTGTTCATCGTTTGAGAAGATGGACAGAAAACCTAGGATGGGCTCATCCACCCATTGATCAGAATAGTAACCAAGAAGGGCACACAGGGGAGAAATTATTTGATTTCCTTTGGTGGAGAGCATGGAAGAAGGGTAAGGGGGATTGGTGGATGGGAGTGGAGCAGAAGTGGGGAGAAAGAGCTCGAATATCTGAGCTCTCTGAGGAAAATTCATTTTTTGATATAGCTCGGTGAGGATTTCTAAGTTGAATGGGGACGCAGATTCCGCGCGGGTAATTTGCATCATCTAGTCAATATCTTCAGGGGTGATGAAGAAAAGGACATCTCCAGATGAAGAAATGATGGCTTTCTAGTCAGGGATGTAATGGGCCTGGCATTTGAGGGCAAACTCGAGGAAATTATGAATCTGGGGGAAGAGATACAGGGGCAAATTGGACTCCCAGAGTCCAATTTCGTCGCTCTGGTCCAAGAAGACCTCCTGGAGCCATGACTGAAGATCAGAAAAGTCAAAATTGCATATAGTATCGGCTATCAAGTGATCTTTATCGACCAAGGGAATTTTATCCAGGTCAACCAGGGGAGGAAGGAAAGGATTCTCTTCTTCTTCCGCTTGTCTTGTCTTTGACACCATTTCAGCAACTGTACCTGCAATAAACAATACGTTAGTGGGGTCGACTGACTATAGGTGAAGGTGATGCAGAAGCAATGGAGGAAAAAGGTTTCTGGCACGAGGGATGAATAACGAATACAAAAGGGAAACTGTAGTTTTATTCAAAAATGGGTCGGTCGGACGCTAGAAAACAGTCAGCATGACAACGGGTACATTATCCCGTTATTAATGGACAACGGGCCACTTGGGATGAGATGGCAGATGACGGTGGCCAAAACGTACGGATGAGTGACGTGGAGGCATGTGATTGGAGGTAAAAGTCGTCGAAGGGGGCTGGTCATGAATGGAAAGGGTAAAGGTCTGACAGCAGGGACTAACAGCAGTTATGGGATAGGACTCAACCCGAGAGCAAGTGGAACAAGTGGACTTAGTGGAGGATGACATCCCGGAGTGATGGAGGCTGTTAGACAGCATAAGGTGAAAATACTTACGGGCCAATAGGACGATGCCAAATGTAAAATGGGCCCGCTGCGAAGAGTATTCTTTCCGGACCAATAGGACAATGCCAACTGTAAAATGGGCCCGCTGCGAAGAATATTCTTTCGAACCCCCCCCCCCTTTGATTAAAAGTAGAACACCAGGGGGGGTCCAAAATCCATTATGAGCCATTGATCTGCGTGCTTAACTTCTGTCCATAGATCTTAGCGCACTCCTTAATACCAATTATGGACACCCCCCTCCATTAAAGGTAGAACGGAGGGGGGGGGTCTGGAATTCAATGTGAACCGTAGATTTTAGCGCACTTTTCTGGGCCGTCCAGATGTGCGCCCAAGTTATAACCAATTCCATACTCCCCCCCTCCGTTAAAGGCAGAACGGAGGGGGGGGGGGACCGGAATCCAATATGGGCCGTAGATCTAAGAACTTCTCTCTGAGCCGTCCAAATGAGCATATACGTTATTACCGATTTTGGACCCCCCCCTGGGTTAAAGGCAGAAGACTAGGGGGGGTCCGGAATACTCTGTGGTCTTTTGATCTAAGCGTCGTGATCTGGACCATTGGAAAGTGAATGAAACATAGGTCAAGAGCGGAAAAAGTCATGTGGAGGAAAAACTTAGGATTAGTGCCTTCTTATGGGTTTTTCCAATTTTGTCTTAGACACCACCAAGGGGACATCACTTCAACTATCCTTAGGCAACGGAGACTTGATGTAGCATTTTATTCAAGTGGGTTTTATTTGGGCAAGGCAAGCAAAGAAATTAACCTACATTCTAACCTACTTTCATAAGACAATTAACCCAGATTAAACTGTTGGGTTAAGATATTATTCTTCTTAAGGGATATCTGACCAGGATTAGACAGTCTGGTCAGATTTGTTCACTAATTCTATCCTAGGGGCTATCTGACCAGGATTAGATGGTCTGATCAGATGTATTCACTAGTTCTAACCTAGGGGCTATTTGACTAGGATTAGACAATCTGGTCAGATGCATTCACTAACCTATCAACATTGAAAATTTAAAATAACTTGGTCATGCTTGAAAGGTATGACCAAGTTAATATTATTGCATGGGGATTTTGTCTCAATTCTTTTATTCCCTCTTTTCTTTTTCTCTTTCTTTTTCTTTTTATTTTTGCAAAATGAAAAGTCAATTTCCAATAGAAACACTAGATACAGATAATATCCATAATATCCAAGTCATAAGTTGATTCCCATAATTTATGGGGTGATAACAAACGGCATAAACCCCAATCGCCCATTAGTATGTTTCATATAGTACAATATTTGTCTTAAGATTTAGACTGACTACCAACCCTTTGTATGAGCGGTCCCCAAACAATAAGTGTACAGCCAAACGTTTTCATCAAATAGTCGGACAACCAAGAACCCGAAAATAACCCTCTTACCAGATGCCCAACCAAGTTAGTGACGACATTCAAAGTGTGCCCGAGTGACTCAAGTATCGGGGACTAAACATAGCAATGGGAACATATGAAAATATAGGTTTATAGTTATAGCAAAGCATGATGTGTGCTAGAGAGAAATCCAGTACTTAAACCAGTGAGTACAGAACTAAAACGAAAAAATGCTACCTACGTGAATTTATGAACAAGAGTTATAAATAACATTAAGACTGAGTGACCTTGTAGAGTGTTTGATTAACGATTTCAGTTTTCAGAATTTGATGCTTACCGATAGAAGGAGTAATCCTGAAAGGCACTCCTTTCCACCATTCTCCTCACGCTGAGAGCGGTCCAGAAGCCCCAGGAAAGTTTAAGGTGTTTTATTTCGGAGCAAGTTTGTTCAAAATGACTTCAAACAACTACGGTTACCCTAAAAACCCTGAACCCCACACTTATTGAATGTGAATATTACAACCGAGAATGCACCATGTGATATGAGTGACTTGGTGTGGTTGGATTGGATGAGGGTACAATGTCATCTCTCTTCCTTCATCCACCTCCATTAATGGTGAGTCAGCTATTAACTCCTAACTGTCAACCACCTGCCATATAATTTATTCCTCGAAGACAAGGGCGAGCCTCCTCGAAACTCTACATTCAAAAATATCAATCCTTTGGTTACTTCTAGTTAGGTTAGTACTATTAGTTACACTATGTCTACACCGGGAAAGTTTAACCAACTGTTTGCTTAGAGTCCTGCTATTAACTAGAAATTAGGCCACGTGTGAAGAAAACACTCTTTGTCTACAAGTAGTTACCAAGGGAGTCATTGGAGTCGTATTTACCTAGGTAAAGCCAAATAGTTAAGTGAAACAAAGAAACAATTAGAGTCTGACACCCTTATTATGTGTACAAAGTATTATTCATGGGTTTTGAGTCTAAAGTTGTGCGTCCATGTTTTACAAAGAATATAGGGCCCTAAGTCCTAGGGTTAGGTATTACCCTTCTTCCAAAGAGCAACCTTTTAATCCCCTTGTAAAGGCTAGTAGGACATAGGAAAAAGTTGAAAGGAAAACTCTATATGTTGAGTCTGTTATGTGTGGAATGGGAGGGTGAATAATTTAGCTATCAAAGTTTCATAATAGAATTAAATGGATTCTTCACTATTTATGAGTATGTGTTACAGTTTAGAGTTTTAATGTACCTTAGAAGATTTTTTTTTTTTTGATGAAATTGAGGTATATTACACTTAAGAGGATTGTACTCCGGGGTTTCTGAGAAGTTGTGTTTCGAAATATCCTGAACCACCGAAGCCCAAAGCATTTAGGGTCGTAGATCCCAAAGGAAAGGAAGTGGATAGTTGATATGTGAGGGGATACGTGGAGGATGGAGATTCACTTCGTTGGACAGCCGTTGGATCGGGGAGGACAGGTGTCAGAGGATTTGACACTCTGGAAGGATTCACTCCAGATATTTGTGGTGGTTGATATTTGAGATCGTCGAAGGCCGATGTCCCGAGCAGATGACATTCATTGATCTGGAAGCGGATGTGTGGTGCCAGATCTGGAATTCCAGGTATGGAGTACTCAAGAGGATAGTAGAGGGTGAAAGCGTCGAAGTCCCAAAGGAGACCTCGATCATTGATCAAGGAGGAGGTTGAAATACTGTCGATTTGGTTGAGGAGGATGAAGTCCCTAAGAGGGATAAGAACAGTCGATTGAAGAGGACTCGTGGTAGATGATCTACCATTTCGAATAAATCTCTTCGGAAGCAATGAGAGTTTGAGAACTAAAATGCCAGAAGTCTGGACTCACAAAAGAGATCCTAATCGTAGATTCATGGAGACAGGTGACATCATATCTTTCACTTCAGAAGATAACTTCTCAGAAGGAATCAAAGCTTGAGATTTGAAACTCTTGAAGGGTGGAAAGTCGGAATCAACAACCGTCATTGATTTGAACGAGAGATACGTTTCAACAGATCGTGGAGATATGGGATCATGTGTAGAAGGAGTAAATGATGAGGATAGATATTAGTTGTTGATCGCACATCATCGATGAAAGCAAGAGATCAACAAATGTCAAGTATTGTGGGTGTAGGACATGCTTGGACGTTAATTGTCCCTGAGCAGACCGCAATTGGAACCACAATTTTAGCAAAGGGATACGTCACATATGGAGGTGGATTGCCGGGGGAAAAGCGGATTGGTATAAAACCACTCTTGCTCGCACCCACGATCACATATTTATGCAAGGTCATAGCCCAGGTATATATGAAGAAAGGGGATAAAGAAAAAAGGGCCAGTGCCTGAAACTCGATGTTTTGGAAGCACACAGGGATAGCTAGCGGGTCGGTCAGAGCATGCACACTGAAGGAAAGGGGTCTGTGTATAATTATTTTGGATTCAATCAGGAGCCTAAAGAGTCGATCCGAATAAGAATAAAGAAATATCCTATATCGGGAGGTCGTAGAACCCCAGCAAGGG